>CP136881.1:27615138-27912638 GCA_033000465.1 Sciaenops ocellatus
AGTTGGACATTTCAACATGGGAGCTTATGGAGACTGACTCACTTCTGGAGCCAGACTCAAGTGGACATTTAAGGAACTGCAGTTTTTGACACTTCCACATTGTCTTCACAGCCACTTAATCTCAGGCAGTGGGCTTCATTCAATGTGCTGAGGCGATTTGAGCTAACTGTAATTGTCTTTCAGATTTCTTATAAAAGAGTTCATTCCAATAATCTCTTGTGACTTGTGCTAAACGGGGCGGCTGTGGCTCAGGAGTAGAGCACATCATACACCAATCAGATGATCGGTGTTCGATCCCCGGCTCCTCCAGTCTGCATGTTGAAGTGTCTTTGGGCAAGATACTGAACCCCAAGTTGCTCCTGAAGGCTGCACCATCAGTGTGTGAATGTGTGTGAATGTGTGTGAATGTGTGTGAATGTGTGTGAATGGGTGTGAATGTGTGTGAATGGGTGTGAATGGGTGTGAATGTGTGTGAATGGGTGAATGAGATAGTGTAAAAGCACTTTGAGGCCTGACTCTAGAATCACACAGGTACACATTCACACAGCTGGAACATAAATAGGAACATAAATTTGAACTTAAACCAGTGAACTGTGTGACACAGTGAAACTCTTCCTAAGCTGGCCAGGAGAAGATCTCTGAACAGCCTCCAGGTCTTCCAGTTTCTGTATTAAAGTGAGCTGACAGCTTGTCTCTCTCATCTGCTGCTTCTCAGTCTTGGCCATCGACATTGACCCAGTCCGTTTGGACCTGGCACGGCACAATGCTACCGTTTACGGTGTTGCCCAGCAAATCGACTTCCTGCAAGGCGACTTCCTTCAGCTAGCACCCAGTCTCCGTGGCGATGTGGTCTTCCTGTCACCACCATGGGGAGGGCCAGACTATCTGACTGCTGAAGTGTTTGACATCAAGACCATGATGGAGCCTGATGGATATCTTTTTTAAAATCACGTTCTTTCATTTTTTAGAAGAAATCTGTCAATCAGTCTGACAGAAGTTCTTCCTGTGTTCATATTTATTCATATTCGATTTCAGGACTTGCAATGATTCCCATTTTCCAGCCAAAATCATCAATGCATCCAAACAATGATTAGTCTTTGAAATCATTAGGGAGGGACAGGGAGAGATTTCTTGCATCTTCTCTGCATTTCAAAATGTCAAACTACTCCTTTAACCACCAGGAAACCCATTTTGAATGTTTTATTTCACTAGTTAATGAATTGTGACATTTTACAAGGCACGGTCAAATGATTCTATGGTTCACCTGCTCAGGTGTGCACTCATAAAAAAACTCTTCCTGGTGTTCTGAGATCAGTGTGTCCTGTAGAAACTGACTGGATTGGACATGAAATTTGATGTAGATATTCATGATCTCATGATGAATCCTAATGTTTGGTGCTCTCCCTCATCATCATCTGAACTAACGTGTAATGAGCAGGTTGTGTTTGATTTTGGACAGCCTCTGCTGTAGCACTGTTTATATTGTTCATATTAAATATTAGTTTTCATCCTTGACAGTAGACACATTTGAGATTTTCCGCCTGGCCAAACTGATATCGGACAACATTGTGTACTTTCTGCCTCGCAATGCTGACATGGATCAGGTCTGTATGTTCACTGTTGTTGGTGTGTGTGGGTGCATGAACACTGACATCATTTACTCAGCTATGGGCTGCATGCCAGGTAGCTGTGAAAAGGTGAGAAAGATGCAACGAGTGATAACCAGTGCAATCACGAAGCATCTGTTCTCTCAAGTACGACAGTGACCTGTTTATATCTAATTAACTGAGATTGAATTAATCTGTTGGTGAACTAATTGTACAAATGTTATTAGCACCACCTAAGACAAGAGCAACATTGGTATAGTTAACCTTAAACACAAACTGAATTTGGCTTTATTTGGAGGATTTACTGGTCCAAACATGTAATGTACAGCGAACCGGTGATTATTGTGAAATAAACACTGAGAGGGAGATCCAGGTCTTGAATCACATTTATTTCACCACAATGACCAGCTTGCTGTACATTATTCAACAGTATTCAACAAAGCTGTGTAATAAACACTGTTATGGAGCAGCTTATTACATTTATTATCTACTCAGCAAAACTGATAGAGCAGCACTTCTTGATACATTCTCATCAAATCAGGGGTGGAGAATCTGGCAAAGACTGACATCCCATATGTTGGGTCATCTACTGATAAGATGTTTTATACTTCCAAGCAGCTCTATGACAGCATTTTTTTTGGTTTTACAGACCTCAGACCAGTTTCAGATCATATTTGATGGACATTTTCTTTCCAGTCTGCTCTGGTTTAACAGTATTAATTGAGTTAAAAGAGTTTAAGGGACTGCTGTCTCATGTGTCATGTCCATGTCCATCTATCAACAGATAGCCTCCCTGGCTGGTCAAGGAGGGAAGGTGGAGGTGGAGCAGAATCTCCTCAACAACAAGCTGAAGACTGTGACTGCATACTTTGGCAGCTTGATAAAGTCAGATGGATGAGAACGCTGGCAAAATGTCACTATCTGACTTCTTTCTCTGTACTTGTGTGTTTTGTATGATAGTTGTCTGACAGATTCAGTTAAAAAGACTGAACTTCTGTGAATTTTTACTATTTCAATTCATATTTTATCTTCTAATGTACACGAGAGCCAATAAATGTTTTTCAGAATGTTTGGTTATATATTTAGCATCTTTGTGTTAAATTGAGAACTTTATGAATCCAAACTGTTGAGTTTAGATCCAAAGTGTCCACATCTGTAAATGCTTTCATCTTGATCATTCCAAGCTATTAGCCACATTTTAGCATTCTCTCCAGATTTTCACCGGTCTAATGTCCATTCCTTGTGTGGGAAAAGCAGTTCTCTTCTTGTTGGTCTCCCTTAGTAGTGTTTCAGAGCAGACCATGAAGGCCTGATTCATACAGTCATTGAGACATGTCTGTACTTGAACTTTGTAAAGCATTTACAGGCGCATCTCAAAAAAAGTGGGAAAGCTCATTTATTTCAATAATTCAATTCAAAAAGTGAAACTCAGATTCATTGCACACAGAGTGAAAAGTTTCAAGTCTTTATTTCTTTTAATTTTCATGATTATGGCTTACAGCTGATGAAAAGCCAAAATTCAGTATCTCAGAAAATTAGTTTTAAACATTTCTGTATAAAAAAAGGATTTTTAATACAGAAATGTCCTTCTCAAAAGAATGTTCATATACAGGCACTCAGTACTTGGTCAGGGCTCTTTTTGCATGAATTACTCATCGATGTGGCGTGGCATGGAGGCGATCAGTACTTGGCAGTTTGAGCAGGTGCCAAGTCCTGCCAGAAAATGAAGTCAGCATCTCCATCTGGCTTGTCAGACGTCTCTGGTTCAGGAGTGGCTTGACATGAGGAATGTGAATGTTGTAGCTCATGTCCTGGATATGTCTGTGCGTGGTGGCTCTTCATGCACTGACTCCTCAGTCCACTCTTTGTGAATCTCCCCCAGATTCTTGAATGGCCGTTGCTTCACGATCCTCTCATGGCTGCTGTTGTTCCTGTTGCTTGTGCATCTTCTTCTACCACACTTTTTCTTCCACTCAGCTTTCTATGAATATGCTTGAACACAGCACTCTGTGAAGAGCCAGCTTCTTTAGCAGTGACCCATTGTGGCTTCCCCTCCTTGTGGAGGATGGCAATGACAATGTCTTCTGGACAACTGTCAAGCCAGCAGCAACCAGACTTAAAGACTATTTAAAGGCTCAGGAAACCTTTGCATGTGTTTTGAGTTAATTAGCTGATCAGAGTGCGACATTGTGAGTCTATAATATTGAACCTTTTCACAATATTCAAGTTTTCTGAGATACTGAATTTTGGCTTTTCATGAGCTGTAAGCTATAATCATCAAAATTAAAAGAAATAGACATTTGAAATATTTCACTCTGTGTAATCAATCTATATAATATATGTTTCACTTTTTGAATTGAATTGAATTATTATAACTTTTCCACGATATTCAATTTTTTTAAGTGCACCTGTATGTGGCATTTTGTGAGGCTGTAAGTGTAACTGTAAGGAACTTCTCCACAGCAGAGGTGACTCCTGGTCTTCCTTTCCACGGATGGTTTCATGTGTGTTTGATGGTTTTTGTGACTGGCGCATTCAGTTAAAGTTAAATTCAAACTTATAACTTTTGATGAGGCACACCGTGATCATTCCAATCCAACCTCATGAAGCTGATTGAGAGAAAGAGTGTGCAAAGCTGTCATCAAAGACAAAGAATCTTAAACATAAAACAATTTTGTTGTTGGTGTGTTTTATAAAGATGTTTGTGTGTATGAATTACATGAGTCCATAACAACCTTTAGAGTGAGACTGAATTCATTATTTTCTCTTCTGGGTGGTGAATTTAAGTTAGATTCTGTTATTTAATATGAATATAGATTTTCTTCTGATGGCCCAAAGTTTCAGTAAGTAGAGTAATACTGCTATGTAAATGATTTAATAACATTATTTTGGTGTGAGGGAGATTTATCATTGTTTCATAATTTGGCATCCTTCAAAGTGTTAACAGCTTTAACTAAAAATCTATTATTAGTCAGTGTGAGTGTGTTATCAGATTTGACTGCTCTCTGTCACATTTTCCAAGACAAAGAATGAGAGATCAGCTATGAACAGAACAGTTAGGCAAAATTTTATACATATAACATGAAGAAAAAGCGATGTGATGCTACAGTGGCTTATCAAACAGAAGTGTGTCATTCAGTGTCAAACAGCATGCCATTACACTGCAGTGCAGTCAAAGGAATACAAATGCAATACAATCAAATGTCAGGATGTAAGCCATAGTTCTGTATGTGGTTAACAAACATTCTTCTGCAGAAACATCATTCTACTTGATAAAAATCAAAGACACAGTTCAGATTTTAGAAGAATCCTGAACTCAGAGTCCGTTCAGCCATCAGGAAGAAGTTGGCCTCAGTCCTCAGCATGGACACACCATCCCAACCTCAGATTCACTAAGCCTGACCAAACCAGTATCATCCCCACCAGTGAATCTCTCTTTCCTAAACACTGATAAATGCAACGTGTGAGGGAGCCTAGAGCGCGATTCTTCACGTCCCTTTAAAGGAAAGAGAAACAAGCATTTTGGCGACACTTGTTTTATTTGTTACGTGTCGTCTGGCACAAAGTTAGATGAGATGCTGAGTGTCAGCTTCGCATCATTTCATCATCTCTCATCCAGCACAGAGACATTGCAGGTCCAGAACGTGTTCAGTCAACACAGCACAAAGACTGTAGCTAGCTGGAAACTGCCAGCCCAGATAAAAATACACCTTCTAACCAGACCAAGTTTCTTCTATCTTGGTGTTGACTTGTCTTGATCTCAGCCTCCTGAGAAGACTGGAGAGGGTCCCCTCTAATATCACACTGTTCTGATCCGTCATTTACATGTGCAGATACTGTTATTTCCTATAGTGTGTCTTCACCACAAAAAAAACAATATAACTGACTTTTGTAGTTAGCTTTTAACTCTGCATGAATATTTTGTTTCTAATAGATGTATCAGAGCTGCTCAGGGAGTTTCCTGTTTCTATCAAATTTGAGTGACATTTAGTTCTATCCAAAAACAGGAGGACAACAGTGCAAATTTCAATTTGAACTTAACTTGCACTCAACCCACTTTTGAACACTTCTGGGTTGTAGGTGTTAGTGTTAGTTCCTGTCCTCATAGTGCGGATGTCAGGTTTGAGCTGGGCTTATCTTCACTGTTAACTGGGCTCTTGGAGAGAACTTGGTAGCTAACAAAGTACGATGATTAAATGAGACAGCTTTGGACGTAGTGGAGGTGTTTTTTTTTTTTAACCTTGTGATAAATCTAGGCTAGCTCTTTCCTCCTGCTTTTAATCTTTCTGCTAAACTCTGCCATCCCAAACCTGTCTCTGTGCGGCTGAACCAAGTTTGAACGTGATCTTATCTGTCTCCAGGTCACATGGCACACGAGAAGATTTCAAAAATGTTTCTTAATTATGTGAAGAAACCTTGTATGTGGTATCACTTAGACAAATGTACTGGCATTGCTAACAAAAGGCAGTGAAGAAGTGAGTGCAGCTGTGGACTGACAGGACTCGGTTCATTCTTCAAAAGCTGAACTCAACTCTGAACTCATTTGGCAGCAACAGTCAAAGAAAAGATGCAGTCATTAAAGTTTCAACAATCACTTCTCAAAAGTCATTAAAAGACACTCAGTTATGTAGATGCAAAAATAAATACAAGTGTGACGCTTCCTTTCCCGCACTTCTGAGTCCAAATGATGCGGACAAAATCATGGCTACATCTCCTTCACAGACAAGCAAGCCTGTCAGTACACACACACACACACACACACACACACACACACACACACTTTACTGAAATAAATGACAAATAAGGCAAAACATGAGATTTAATATCAAATAACTGAGCATTGCTACAGAAGTTAATAATCATTACCATTAATGAAGCACGAAGACATAAAGATATTCATCTATAAAAATAAACGCAAATAAAGAACTTTAGTGAAAAAATATATGACTTACATATGAATAAATAAATAAATAAATAAATAAACTCAGTTCAATTGAAGTCAAATGACGAATGATGTAAAGAAATACTGAAATAAAAGCTAATGAACACATTCACTCATCCAAGGCCTGTAACTTCATGGCACTGTCCTCTACACCACCTGAAGGCTGTCGTCCTGTCACACTGTCCATTGTAAATAAAGTTAAAATAAACGGCTCCACCTCTCCACATGGGCTCTGCCAGGCAGTGCTCTGCCCTGTGCTTTAATACCCACGCTGTAATGCCATGGTGTCCATTGTCCATAAAGTTTTTGAATAAACCGCTCACTACATCCTCGAGGCTCCACGGGTGGTGACCTCACTACTACTCCCTATGCTTAGAAAACTACATACATCCTAACGTCATGTGTCCGTGTTGTCGAGAGCGGCTCAGATGAACCACTCCTTCTTGCTCTCATCGATGGTTTCGGTGAAGGCCGGGTCATTGACGATGATTGCTGCGTCGGCACAGTCCGCCGACTCGGCTCCCTTGGCTTCATTGGTGTGGTAGGAGCCTTTATGACGGAACATGTGGCGGATCACAAACACCATGATGCAGAGGACAGTAAAGATCACCATGGAGATGATGCCTGGAAACAAAACAAATTCATTCACAGATAGAGAAAATGAAATGTGCTGTCTGATGTGAGGCCAACATTTTTAACACAGACAAAGCCTGTGACAAAGTGTCCTTTCCCGTGCCTAAAACCTTTTTTAAAAAAGACCACTGATGCGAACAGACTATGGAAAATAACACACCATCTAAAATTCAGTGGAACCATCAGACATGACACAGCAATAAGAGAGAGCAGCAAGACCACGAGATCACTGATGATCGAGTATTAGACACAGAGACCTGCAGCAACAAAACAGGACCTCCCACACCTCAGACCTCCACTCTTTGATACACAAACTCATTTTCATTATGTTTGTTCATCACCCTTAGTTTCGGTTTAGTCACAAACAGCTGCTATCGCACTGGTGGCACAAAAGGACAGTTCTAACACTTGAATTTTACCTCCAATTATGGCAGAGTTGCGATCTACTCCATCCTCGCTGGTCTTGTCCTCGTTGAAGGGGAAAACAGCTCCAGCTGTGGACAAATCAAATCAAACATTCAGAATAATATCATATTTGTTATCTGGTTGACTTTGGCGTGTCCTAATGTTCCTACAAACTGTGCCTCTACCAGCTTCTAGGTGCCAGGGGTCACTAGCTGAGGCCATTGGGGAGATGGTGAGGGGTGAGGCTCCACAGTTGGACGGCACCAGGATCCCGTGGGTGCTGACGGGTGCTGCCAGGCCCGAACGCAGCGCAGCTTTCAACGGCGCAACACTGTTAAACTGAACTCTTGACAGACAGCCCACGAAGCCCGGCGTGTTGTAGCGCTCGATAAGAATCGGGTCAATCTGTCCGGTTTCTACAAGAAAGACACAGCTAGGATCACAATGTTACCATAGAAGAGTGTTGTTCCAAGAAAACCTTCTATCTCCAGCGAACTGTCAGGAACAGAAATGCAGCTTAAACTGAGCTTAAAATGAGGCCTGTGTCTGTTTATATCATCATTTAGGGACACATGGCAGCACAGCATGTGGCTTTTACATAATAATAATAATAATAACAGTACACTAACAACACATTAGACTCAGCTAAACTTTAAAAGGTGTATTTTTTTCAGAGATTTAAATGTTGGAAGGTCAGTACAGTCACGAATGTGTGCTGGACCAACTTAATCCTGTCGCCTTTACATATTTGATGTGCAGTAAAAGCATATCACTCAATATAAGCACTCTGTATGTGACGACCCCTCCCACTCTGCCTACCTGGTTACCTCTGCTTTCTGTTGCAGGTACGGGGAGTGGTTAGGGGGTAGAGTGGGAGGGTCGTAATTATGCCTGCCCATGTGGGCTGGGCTCACCAGAGGGCATAAAAGACAGCCTTCTGCATAGCTTCTCTCTCTCTCAACAGGCTCCAGATCCGCCATTGCTGCTTCTTTTGTTTGGTTTGTTGCACCATACAACACACATCTCACCATATTGTCCACGCATCCACACACCGCTGACATGACTGAATCTTTTCTTTCCTACACGCCACATTCATTTTGTAAATAAGTTCATTTAGTTATACTAAATAAAACTTCCTTTTGAGCTCTATCTGTGTGTGTGTGTGCCTCCCTCTTTGTTGCCACCTTAGAGCTGGGTGGTAACATGTATCAGATAGAACTTTGTGTAGGGCTGGGGTAGAGGGGATTCAAACACTGACTATGGAATTAAAATGCCCCAGTTGGATTCCCATCATTCCCAATCAGCTCTCTGAAACACTGGCTGACTATAAAATGAAGAACCAGTTGAATGGGATTAATCTTCCAGAGGGAGGTTGGTAATAACGATTAATAACGATAATAACGATAATGATTAATGTATTAATAACATGTATTTATGATATGATCATAAATACATGTTATTAATACTTTAATCAT
Organism: Sciaenops ocellatus; assembly: GCA_033000465.1. Lineage (NCBI taxonomy): Eukaryota > Metazoa > Chordata > Actinopteri > Sciaenidae > Sciaenops > Sciaenops ocellatus. The sequence goes on from CP136881.1 coordinate 27,624,201, forward strand.
TGCCTGGTAAGAGGTTGTCGCAGAGATGAGACCATTCTGTGGGTAAATCATGTGACCCTGTTCACCGGTGTGTTTACACTCACTGACACACTTTAAAATACAAGTGGTAAAGTACGTGCACACCAAGCAGCACAATGAAGGCAGGAAGAGAGAGAGAGAGAAGACAGAGAAGAATCACACACACACACACACTTACCAAAGACCTTTCCGAGAAAGATACTTTTGATCAAGTTGAACTGGGTGTCGGAGGCCTCAGGCAGGGAGTATGTAGACACTGGGTAGTGGTCGAGCTGGGCAACATGGCAAAAAGAACGGGGGCAGTTGAGACAACAAGAACTGTATAACGTGCATGTAACTCTGAAGAAGAAGTTCTAATGAAAACTCATTTCCATTCTACCCATTTCCTCTTCCTCTTTCCTGAAAATACGTACCCAAACTCTGCATTTAAAAGAAATGTATAATAATAAGAAGAAATATCCTGTAACTTCTCCCACAATAGAGTAAAGGACAAATATAGTTCATGAAGTAAACATAATGTATAAGGACAGAAGTTATAGTCAAAGTGATTCACAGCCACACTTATTTTATCTCTTTCATACTGTGAACCTGCTCACCTGCCCAAATGATTGTTTGTGCATGTTTGTTACTGTGCGTCCCCGATTATTTGTTATTTGTTGTTTCTCATCATCTATTCTTTAAAACAAATTAAAAATAAAAAGAGAAATATCCCATAAACTGCACTGCTGTCTGCTCATCTGCAGTTAGTCAGTTAACACACATTTCATGTTAATGAGTGACATTGAAAGTGTTGGTGGTGATGGTGATGTTTTCTGGCTGTTTCCTCTTGCTCCCAGTCCTTACAGTAGCTAAGCTAAACTAAGCTAAGTTAAGCTAAGCTAAGCCAGTCCGGTTGCAGATCTGCAGTTGACACACAGTCACCTCACTCTCAGACAAACAAGTAAGCCTGTTGAACTCTGACTGTAACACAGTCTGACAGTCTTCTTTCTTTCTTATGATCAGCACACAGGGTTTGGTGTCATCGTGAAGGTTACAGGTCAGGAAGCACTAACCTGTAGTCGAATCTCTCTTAAATTCCTCGTTATGTTGACAGAGTGTGGCTGTCCGTTGGCCATGTTACGATGGTCAACATCTATGGTGTAAGGTTCTGTTAGCCCCCCGAGACTGTAGCGGATCTGGAGAGTGCCTGGACACAAACATATAGAGACATACAGTATGTTTTAACGTAGGATAATAATGTAACATTTTATATATATATATATATATATATGATGTTGATGTGCCTACCGTTGTGCCTGAGCACCACAGCCACGTAGTCCTGAGTCCTGGAGCTGATGTAGACCAGGATGCTCGGAGCACTGGAGGTACTGAAGCTGAACACCAGCTCCTCCTGAGTCAGGTTCGCCTCATTAGGAACACCAACACCTGACGGGCTCTTCACCTCCCGCAACGCAAATGGACCCGCCTCCGGCAGGAAGTCATACCGCACCAGTGTTCCCGTCTCAAAGTAGCCACCAACATCTAACACACACATACAGAAACCATCACAAGTGCTGATCACTCCTTGTTTCTACATCTAATCTTATATAATCTAAACATTTAATGTAACCTCTAACCAACTATCCATTAGCTACACCCGTTTACCCTTTGAGGGTCACAGGGTGAGGCCATCCCAGCTGACACTGATCAAGAGGTGGGTACACCCTGGAGCCAGTCAGTCATGTAGTGTCTGATCCAATAGTCCTTTTTGCTCAGGAAGGTTTCTAACTGAGTGAAATGACCCAGAAGTATGAGTGGCAACCCTGATGAATCACACTCTCCAAGTACCATCGCTATGACGACGTTAAAATACAGCAGCAGAGGCGATCCCATTCAGCTACAGTCAGTTCACACAGGAGGCAGGCTTATTCCTAGTAAAGAGCTGATCTGGTGGAAATCCACACTGTTCTTCCTCTTTTCTGTTTGGAGCTACGAGTTTTTGAACTGTTCATTCTTTTTTATTATCTTACTGTCACATTTTAGATCAAAACTAATCATGGATGTATGCGTACGATATGTCCTGAACAGGACAACTTACATTCTAATTACATTCCAACAACATCATCATTTATTTCCATTTAAGTTAGAGTTTTTTGACAAGTTGCCTTCTTAAACTGGATCACACCCTGTGTGGTGAAGCACTAAACACCTCCACACACATCCTGTTCATGCACTTCACTTCTGTCTCTTGACTGCCAGAAAGACAGCTGACCATTCACACACACAGTCACATCTCTTCACAGAGATTACCGTCTGTGCAGAAGGGTCCATCATATGCAGTGAGGGAGCAGTCACACGAGTATCCATTGTACTGCTCCACACACTTCCCTCCGCTCCTGCAGTGCATGCCATAGTTGCTGCAGTGGCCCTGGCAGCCTGGATTCACCCCTGGAGTCACCTTTGCCCTCTCCTCCAGGTCAAAGGTCACTCCATTTATCTTCAGAGCCCGCATGCAGCCCAGGAAACCCCTCTGACCACTTGAGGCACCTGGAAAATAAGACATGAAACATTTATTCAACAGAGGTATGCAGACTACAATTTGATTCAGGCCTCACAGTCAGGCTCATTAACGGTTGTGTGAATCATATTATCACTCTGATGTGTATTATTTTGGTATTATTAACTTAACTAAACTTATGCATGCTTGTTGAAGTGTGAACAAGTTCCCCGGGAGAATCCTGCTACTCAGATTCTTTCAGATCTCCTTCAAACAGCTGAGCTTTGTCCAACTCATTGGCTACAAATGATCATAATGTATGACATTACATGTGACAGCTGTGGAGAGTGCATCAGGTGTATGTGTGTATGTGTGTGTGTGTGTGTGTGTGTGTGTGTGTGTGTGTGTGTCTTACCAACATATAAGTCACTGTAGAACTCCAGTTTTGTGTGTCCCTGTGGGGGGGTGGGTCTGGCCTCCCTGTACTGTCCGTTAAGCTGCAGCACCGCCTCCTTGATGTTCTTTTCAGCCTCCACGCGATGCCATTGGTCATCGTTCAGAGGCACCGGCGAGTGAACGCTAAGCTCCATTCGCTCACTGCCCACATCAAAAGAGAAGAAGACCACAGAGCCGCCTGGAGCACCGGGATAAAAATCAAACACGAGTAAAGTGTTCAGACTTCACTAAGGATCCATTTGGAACAATACAGAACAGTAACAAACTTCTGCTTGAGAATCTCAATAAATCATGGTTTATCACCTCAGAAACATTCAAGGATCAGATCTTTACTTCCTGCCTTTGACTTGGACAAAGTCGCCCCATGTTATTTAGCAGAACATTTAGTGCCCTATGACTCGTCATTCCAGCTTGTTCCACAGTGACAGATTTACACAAAGGGTGACAGAGCCTTTGCAGTCAGGGCTCCAACACTGTGGAACGACCTGCCAGAGGAGATCCGAGCTGAAAACTCTGTCAACTTTTAAATCACTTTAAATAAGCTTTTATAAAAGAGCCTTTTGTTGATTCTGTTTCTGATTTAATTCACTCTCTCTGTGCAGTATTGTGTTGATTTTCTAAACCTCCTCGCCTGATTAAATAAAAATGTGTTTCTATTTGACTGAGTGGTTAGATCAAAAGTATTAGAGCAGCTTTCACTGATGTACACCTGATACTTAAGCCCTCTATGTGCTGATTTTGGTCATTCCAAATGGTAGTATTTAAAGTTTGGGTTTAAACAAATGTGAATAAGTCACTCATATCTCAGTGTCCACACATAGACACACCTCTGAGCTCAATGTGAAGGAAGTCGCTGGTTCCCAGGTTCTCAAGGAAGACTCCGTGAGTGGAGGAGGTCTTAAAGTAGAAGGAGATATCAGTGCTGGTTTCTCCTCTGAAGGAAGGGAAGTGGAGGTAAGAGGCAGGGCTGGTGAAGGACGCTGCGCTCCAGTAGTTCCCTTCAGAACACAAGAGCAAGACGTGGATAAAACACTCATGTTTCATATGAGATACCAGTGCATGTGTGTGTGTGTGTGTGTAAAACACTCACGGTCCCCCTGGCATTTGAGTGGCCCGATTGTCAGTTTGGCCTCAGATCCAGCTCTGCTTGTATCACCAACCACAACCTGACTGACAGGCAGATGGTCTTTATATACCAACAGGCCTGCATCCTCCCTCCTGCACACACACACACACACATACAGGAAGACAAACATCTGTCAAACAAGTCGGGACAATATCTGCAACAGTTTTAGAATATTACACTATTTATATTGTTTAAGGAAAACCAGGTCTGATTAGTAGAGACAGCATTCATCTCATGGCTGAGTTTATTAGTTGACTGTGACAACCCAGAGCTGAGACCAGGAGGCAGAGCTGCAGTCTTACTCTTGATATATATTTAGACTGTTACACTCCCCTTCACCAAACCTTACCAAATAACTCATTCTTCATCTAAGCCATCAACCTGTCTCTTAGACCCCATCCAACAGTCAACGACCAGCAACTGATTTAGCTTCTGATTAGCATTTTCTAAAGTTATCTGCACTCATATGCAGATATCTATAGTTCAGCAGGAAGTTGTCTCCAAAGTATCAAGTTGCTAATCAGACTGCACAGGAAGTCTTGGTCTGGCTGCATTGGAAGCCCACAAACATTTACTGTTTCCCCCAGAGGCTAATCTTTGATAGCCAATGGATTCTGAGATTTTTCTTGCATATATTAGTTTGCTTCTCTTCCTAACTGATCACTTTTAACAACACATTTGATGAAAGTGATGTTGCAGTTTTTCTGTTCATTTGACATGTTGAATCATAATATTTTAATATAATATTTAGAAACTTTTCACATTTAACTTGACAAAATAACCAAAATAAAAGGTCTTTTTAAATTTTCACTAAAATTAGAGAAAATTTCAAGACATGAGTTGCAGATTGCAGCAGGAAGTGCTGCAGACTGTGATGGATGTTAAAAATGAGACACAAGAGTGACGGTAAGCACTACGGTACAGTGTTAGTATCCAAACTTTGTCACCTTCACTAGTTCAACATAAGATGTGATCCACTTACCAGCTGCGCAGGTCAGCGTCACAGTTGCAGTAGTGTTTGGGGTCGGTACAGTTGTGTTCGATACCACAGGAACACTTCTGTATGCCCGGTCCTGAGCCCCCCCAGTAAGAGTGCTTCTCATTGGCTCTTCCTACCCACCAGGTAAACGGGGAGCCATCTGGGAGTTAAACCAAGAGCCTGCAGTCAGTTTACTTCCACTGTGATGAGATCAATTCTTAAGTCAGACAGCATGCTGTTCACATGAACGGACTTGAACGTGTGATCCTGTATCAATAATGAGTACTAACAGTCAGGTCATTAGGACTGTGTGCACCACTCTTTTTCAGCTGCTGTCAGATCTTAAAATACTGGACGTGCTGTAGTGTCTCACCTTTGAACCTCAGTATGCCTAATGGCTCTATCAGTGCCTCACATTACGCTAATACTGGACAACTAACAAGGTGCACACATGGATGCCAAAAAGAATCTGTTTCATGGCTAATTTGCATTAATGGAAAAAACAAGATATTTCATTAGTGAGTGTAAAGTTAGAGGCAAAGCTGAGACGTCTGTGCTTCACCTGGAGTGTTGAGCAGACGAGACATCCTGCAGGCGTAGGCTACATACTGTTCACAGTACTCTGCACTGCTGGTCACTGACAGCACCTGGACAAAGAGAGAGAACTTCATGCTTTCTTAGTGACTATGTGAAACTTTTCAGCGTACTGCTGTCACCACAGTAAAATGAACTCTGGTAAGTTGCTCTCTATAACAGAGAGTTTTACTTGTTATAATAAGTAAAACTTTTCATGTCACATCAAAATATAAATGATAAATGATGTTATTGTCATGATTTTTTCAGTGCTGAATGAAATCTGTTCCGGTTTCCATGGATACGAGTGACTAGAAAGATCGAGAACAGTTTAACATCAAGCGGAAAAACCAGAAAGGAGAAGTGAGAAGTAGCCTGGTATCACCAGACTGGAAGCTCTCGTTTATTTTTGATTTCCAAGAGGCACATAAAGGGTGTGATCATGAAAGGAAATCATTGCAGTAAACATCAATCCAACATACAGTAAAGAAATCACCTGGAGAGCTTGTGCTGCTCAACATGACTTAAAAGACAGTATAGTGTACAGTAGAGGCGGTCATTGTGTACCTGTTCATCAGTCACGTTGTAGGTGATCTGCAGCACTGCCTTCCCCTCCTGGTCTGCACTGGTGACTGCTGTTTGTGGTGACAGGTTGTTCTTCAGCGTGGTCCAAACCTTTTCTTCTACAAGACCACAAAACACAGGGTCAATATAGACTCCACACCTTCCTCACCAAACATCACCACACTATACAGTACACTAGCAAATACATCAGATTTTTGATTTTCCATATTTTACCAGCCAAGACTGGAAGAACAATTTCTTTTTTACAATGAGGGGGTGAACATAAAACAAACATCAGATCGAACCAACATGAAATTATCAATTATTAAAATATTTAGTATCAAGTATCATTAAAAAAAACATCAAGTGGATCATCATCATCAACATCAAGTGCACTGCTGTAATCATCATCATCATCAGCTGCAGCAGATGGAGTAACAACAGACCAAACGATGTGTTGAATTTTACTTCATTGAATTATATTTGGCAGCTAATATTGCCTTTAATAACTGACTTAAGCAGGCGGGTGACTTTGCAAATAAGAGTAAACCAGTGTACGTTACGATGAGTGTGCAGAGAAGGTCACTTGACCAGAGAATACAGAGGACAGAAGACAATGGTGTGTTTTGGCAGAATGACAAATTGCGTGGAGCTATAAATAAATTCTCTTCTTATCAAACAAGTATGGTCAATTTAACAATCTTGTGTTTGGCAGCAGATGTAAAAGAGGAACAATCTTCACCATCGACTATAACATAGTCACAGGCTGAGGAAGGAACAATGTGGAATCTAGCCAGATTCCAAAGTATTTATAAACCATACACTGCTCTCCGGGCTCAGTAATGTTCAAGGTGGACGGACACATAGAACTCTTCCAACCAAACCACATGACTAGTCTTGCCAGCATTTAATAAATGATTAGACATCAAGACTTTGTAGTCTATTTAATAAAATGCAATGATCCACAGATTTATTTTCACTTGGTCAATGAACATTACTGCACAATCTAGTTCAATGTAGGTCATTTAGAACTTTCAAAATAGCTGTAACACATGACATAGAGAAAATATATACAGTATGATAGACACGTTGCTGTCCACAGTGTGTTCACGCTGTCAGTTATGTCAAAATAGTGTATCATTTTGTGGAGTGTAATAAGCAAAGCTACTAAAGAACATGTTTGCTGTCTGATATACACCCTTTTCACGGCATCTCACCTGTCATGTCACAGCTGACTCTGAAGGGGGCGACAGATCCACTGCCATCTGGGTCGATCCAGTAGCTCCCTGAACTTTTCCCCTGGTGCTTATACTCCTCACAGGACTGCTGATACATCGCTACAGATGATACAAAACACACAGCTCAGCAGACACAAAGTGTGTGTGTGTGTGTGTGTGTGTGTGTGTGTGTGTGTGTGTGTGTGTGTGTGTGTGTGCGCACGCACTTACAGGTGTGGCAAGTAGCTCCGGTGTATCCAGTGCCACTACAGTTGCAGCTGAATGTGTCCCACGTCTGAGAACAGCGGCCACCGTGCTCGCAGTGGTTCGGGACACACCTGACACGACAGACAGTGGAAGGAAGCTCAAGTCAAGACCAGTTTCCAACTACCCAGTGAACCACCCAACTTCCTCGTTCTGTCGCTTCTTTTTATGACAGTCTTCAAGGATTAGTGTGTAGGATTTAGTGGCATCCAGAGGTGTGGTTGCTGATTGCAACCCCCTCGCCTCACCCTCTCCTTCCTAGCATAAAGGAGAAAATGCAGTGGCAGCAAAATACGTGAAAAACGTGAAAAGCCTAGTCCAGAAGCAATGTTTAGTTTGGCCTTGCGCAATCATTTTCAGATGATTATACACTAATGAACACATATTTATGAAGATAATATTTAATTTCTGCCATATTCTATAAACAGACCCTCTAAATCTGACACACTGAACCTTTGACTGAGTTGTGTACCTGTCTATGATGGCACACATATCCAGGCTGACGTTTTCAAAGGTTCCAATGAGGCCCTGCTCCACAGCCCTGAGGTCAGCTAGATGGTCGTCTATGTGGATCATCTGCATGCATCCCTGGAAGGAGCGCTGAAGTGATCGGGTGTTAGGGTGCAGGAAGTAGCCTGGAGACAAATGGAGGAGGTTAGAGGCCATCAGTGCAATTACTGGAGAAACACTGATTATGAAACATAGAATATATGTTTATATGTTATAAATATATATATATATATATATATACACACATACATATACATACATATACACATATTATAGAGTATATAAATAATATTCTAGTGGTGAAATGATGAATCCTTTATTTTATGTCAAGGTCTAGTCAGGCTTCATCATACAATGTGTTTGTCTGTCTTTATTGTAAAGTGAGACAACACACTTTATTCCTGCTTTGACTTGAAGCTGACTCAGGTAATTGCAGTGCATGATTCTCTACCTGAAAATTAAAATATCATCCTGTGCTGCCTGATGAGGTAAATAAAGTTACTTTGGATGGCGACTTCTCTTTTTGAATAATCACCTCCAAAGTAGTAGGTTCCTCCGGTCTGGATCTGGATGGGGATGGCTGTTCTGACTGTGGATGCTTCATCTCCATCTACTGTCAGCATAGCATAGTTCTCCAATGCATTCAGATGGACACTGTGCCACTGGCCATCATTCAGACTTGAACCTGCAAGAAGGGATTCATATGGAAGAGATGAATGACTGAATCACTGTGGACAGGTTTATTTGTGCTACAACAACCTGCTCGCTATACATTGTCACACTTATTACACAAATACTTAGTAGACAAATCAATAAATTGATGTGAACAAAGTTCATGATCAGAGTTGTGTCATTAAAACAGAATCAGTGACAAACTGAACTGACTGAACAAATTGGAGGTGACTGAACCAATGAGCCGTGCTCACCTGATGAGATGTCAATACGCGTGTTCTTCTTCTGTGTCACATTCATGTAAACGGTGACCTTGCCCTCCGTCAGTCCCACCTCCACCCAGCCGTCAGCCAGCGCTGTGAACATCAGCAGCCCGTTGGGGTTCCATGTCCTGAAAGACAGGCTGACGGACAGGGTGTCCCCATCACTCTGACCTGGCAGCCGCAGGAAGGACGTGGAGTTGAAGAAGACGGAGAATGTGTTGGACTCGGCGCATGAGAACGTCAGGTTACGCTACGGTGGGACAGGGGGGGTGGGGTTAAAGGAGTAGATTTCACTTCTGGACTATTTTACCAGAACTTTACTCATCAGCAGTAACACTACAAAACATCACTGCAAGTCAAATATTCCATCCATTGGCTGTGACACTGTACATCCTCTAAAGGGTCTCAGGGGGCTGGAGCCAATCCCAGCTGACTTTGGGCGTGAGGCAGGGTATAACCTTGCAGTCACAGAGTTTACACATAGAGATAACCATTCACACACATATTCACACCTCTGTACAGACCAGGGCACAGAGAGAACATGCAAAGGCCTCACCAGACCAGCTAGTTTCTGTTTTTTTTTAGGCTTTCAAACAAAAATGAAAGTTTTAACATTTCTATTGTGCTCTGAAGACAAACACAGATAAAGAAAACCGATGGAAGCCAGTCTCTGTTAAACACATGCATAAATATACACACAGAGAGAGTTGTCTTACAAAGCTGGACGTGTCCACCTTCTTCCTGCGGACCAGGTTAGTGATGTTGTCTCCGTTGTAGGTGATTCCCTCCATGCAGCCCACAAAGTTCTCTCTGCCTCCTGAGCTTGGCTTCACTGATACTGGCAGCCCTCCGAAATTGATCTGAAGATACACAGCAGAGCGGACAACATGGACTGAATCACAATCATCCACTTGTGACGTTTGTTGCACTAGTGTGACCAACAAGGATCCCCGATCTTGAATTTAACAATTTTATGCAAAACACATTTTATCCACTTTTTCAGTTTCTGTCTGATTTGTACAGATTGGTGGACAGAAAATGTAGAAGTACAAAAATTCCAATATTCAAACATTCCCCAGCTGTAGTCCTGCTGACACATCACAGCTTCTTCAGAAATGGGTAAAAACTGATGAGTAGACTTCCAGTGTAGACACCACATAAACCCTCCAACGCATTCTGTGTGCACTTATCCAGCCATTCAACCCTTTATGGTTAAAGATAAATCATTTGATTTTCAAATATGTATCTGTGTCATCTGACAGTCAACCAGTGAATTCACATACAACAGATACAAAACATTAGTGTTTGTTTACAGTGAATGTATTAAGACTGGCTGGCAGCGAGAAGTCATGTGCTTTTATTTGACCAGAACCATGAGAGCTGCTGCTATGGCTGATGGGGACGATGGTATCAAAGACACAGTAGTCACACATGAGCAGACTGTCTCATGTATCTATTCCTCACACACACACTGAAGCAGCAGTATTATCGGCTATTTTATCAAATTTCACTACCGGGCTGACCTGACGACAAATATACACTCAACCTAAATCTTCTATTGCAATTCAGAGAGTGAGAGTACGAGAGGATCCCCACTAAGTTACACGATACATTTTGGACCTCTGTCCACACAAAAAGAGACATTTTGGAAAAAAGTCATCAGGATGCATCACGATGCAGATTCCATAACCAGAGTCATGCTTCTGTCCTGAGGTGGGTGACAAAGGTATTTGTAGCTTATAGACTTTTGACATTTTGAGGTTTGAACATCTACCAGCCACTGAGATAAATGTTCACAGAGTGTGAATACAGAGTTCTCACATGTAAACAGCATTTGGAAAGTTAGCCAGCTTGTGGAAGTAGTCTGAAGCCCTGCATAGTTATGCCCCATATTTCAGTGATCACAAGGTGAAGTATGGCTAAATATAACTGACAGAAAATGAGGGAGACAGAAGTGGGGCATGACATCCAACAAAAATCCCTGGCCTGATGCAAACTGGGTCCTAACACCTATGCCACCCTGGCACATCTAAGTAGAGAGTTTATAATGCTTGTAAAATGGTTGCCAACCTGAAGGACAGTGGTTTGTTTAGTAGGCTGATGATGTAAAGGACCACTTTAACTCACAGATCTTTGAACTGGGAGCAAAGTCTGAGATGATGTCATCATGAGCCACAGGGAGCCTTTACCTCATAGTCTAGGTCCAGGTGGTCAAACTCTCCGTTGGTCCTGAACTGCTGAGTGTGGTGGTCCAGAGTGAAGTTGACATTCCTGCGGTAACGCTCTATGACAACTGAGTGCCAGTGGTCATCATCCAGTAAGCTCCCGCTGGTCACAGAGGTGTGACCCTGAATTGAACCATACTGGTTGCTGCCTGGAGAGAGCGAGCACATCACACAGACAGGAACAGGCTGTAAATGGATCATGTTGCTCCTGACAGCAATAGATAACACACAGACTTTATATGGCTACCTAAGTTGATGCTGAGCTGTAGCCTCGCCCTGCTCAGCTCCAGGGAAATATAGTCTCCCTGTTGTCCCTCTCCATAGACCAGGACACCGTCTGCAGCTGTGGTTCGAAACTTTAAAGAGATGACATCCTTCGCAATCTTCATCTTCTTATTCCTAAAGCGGTAGGAGATGACGCCATGGCCGTCAAAACTGATCACATCTGCCCCTGGAAGACAAAAACAGGAACATTGTCTTTTCTGCTAACAGAACAGATCTGGGATCCAGGACCATCAAATTGGGTGGCTGTGCCTGCTTGCTGTACCAATACACCGCCTACTCAGTAACAAAAACAGAAAACTGTTAGAGCCTAAGTATAACTTATATCATAACAAAAATGAAGAAACTATAGAGTAACAGTCAGCTAAAATGAAGTGCACAGGTCCGCTTTGTAAACACTGCATCCGCGCAGCTCAACACAAATCCATCACACAGATACTTTTGGCCATGTGATGTTCAGTCAGTATGAAAGAAGATTGTCAGCCCTCAGTGACACTGAGAACCTCCCCCTCTCATGGTCAGAATAATGTCACTGATGGAACACACAGAATAGAATAAACAGCTTGTCCACTTGTACTCACAATATGAGCAGCCATAAAGCTCCAGACGGACTCCGATGCGTCCCTCCCTGCTCCAGTCCACTGGGATGAAGCGGATGTAGCGAGCCAGGATGGTGTGCTGCAGCTCATGGCGAACCACACCCTCACTGTTCACATTCCCCTCAAATGTCTAAAACCCACAGAAAACAAACATGCTGCAAGTAGTTTCCTCAGCCAATGTAACAGTCATCAAACAATTACATTTACATATAATATATAATTGTGTTTTTGGAGTTGTTTATTTTATTTCTTTTGTTTCTCTCATGCTTTCTTTGTTTTTCTCGGGATCTAAGCATCAGCACCAGTCACTCATATCTGCTGTCAATCATTGTCCGCTGTGCTTCTTGCTGTTTTCTGTTTCATTTCTCTTTTCTTTGACGTCTCCACCTTTGATCCATGCCAGTCCAGATATTTTCCTCTCCTTGGCTCTGCAACTGATCCTCTCATCTGAACTCAGAAAATTCCCTCAGAACTCCTTTACAGCAAACACTCTGCATGTACTGTCTTTATAAACAAGTCAGGGATATCCATTTCCAAACCCTTATCATTTCAGAATATCACAGTATATACTGACAACAGTCATCATATGAGAAAGAACACTGGCAGATAACTGACATTGCAGTTGCATAGGTGAGACAGCCTTTGTCCTCTTTGAGACTTTCTTCTTGATTCAGCCTTGGAATGGAACTATGTTGTTTTTTTTGCACATTCCATTTTGTATAAATAAAGTTAGAAATACTTCAAAGTAGAAAAGTGTGGCTGATATACTCATTTTTTTGAGTGTTACTAGCATGATAGGCTGTGTGTTTATAGATCAGATCTTGGCCCATAGAGTTGGGATTAAATGATCAATCTCAGCCTTGAGATGCTCTAATATGACACACTGTTGTCATAATTGGCTTTCTGATGTTTGGTTCGCTGCATAGTCCGTTTGCTTTCCCACTGTAGGTAAACCGCACCAGTGTTCACTTGCAAGCAGACCGAGACCCACGTTTTCAGGCGGACCAGAGTTCGCTTGTTTGGTCCACACCAGAGTTCAGATGAGTTTTCACACCTGCCCGAACGAACCAGATCGGAAATGAACTCTGGTCTGTTTAAAGCGGACCAAACAGCGCTGGTGTGAGAGCACCCTTAGACTTCACCTCTGAACAGTAGACTTTATCACCACAACTTTGTAAGGAGACAAATGTATTGCAGGAGTACAGAGAAATATGAAAGGTTAACCCAGTGGATGGTGAAGGAATGGCCCACCCTACTCTTACCCTGATATGCTTACCACAGACCTAACCAGTCTCACTCCACATTCCTAAATCTTAACCATTTTTTTGCATTAGCTTACTTGTGCTAACAGGAACAGTCGTGTTGCCTTGGTTAGTCAGTCGTACTGTACACATATCTTAAATATTTCAGAATTATTCATGGACAAGAGTTGGAGATGACGTGACATTAGATTCTTACTCACCCAGATGTTTCCATCCTGTAGATAAGGCCTCCAGTTTTTCTGTGTGTCACTGTAAAGCAACCGATACTTGCTGGTCCAATCAGAGCTACCATAGCGACCCTGTGTCACTATAGTAACCACCTGCTTCCTAGAACCCAGGTCCACCTGTAACCATTGGTTACGGTCTGTATCCAAGGGCGACCAACCTCCAGCACCTAGTGTTGTGGGCATTGTAATGGGGCAAAGGGTGAAATAATGAGGAAAGGAAAAGGAACTGGGGCAGAATGTAACTTTAGAAATATGAACCCTGACCCTTAAGAAGAGGACCTGCCCTCGCCATTTGCATATGTGTTACTATTTTCATTTGCATAACCAGAATCATCATTCAATGCTACTCTATGCAGTGATAAATGAGAACACCAACCAATAAAATGTACAACATGAACCCATGTGCATACACAACAGCAGGAACAACGCAGTACTTCTAAAGTACATTACAAAAGCATACCTTGTTTCCGATTGAGTTTGGCGTAACCGGCTCCATATGCTCGGCCAAACACTGATGAACTGGTGAAGGAGCTGTAGGGGAGAGGAGTGGCCAAGCTGTCCTCACACTTCCCTAAAACAGAGAGACTCCTCATCAGTGTCCTTATTAGTGTTTGGATTTTTGTATTATGTGTTTGAATCTCTACATATGTAATGTGATCAGTGCATAGTTGATGATCTGTACAGGGAGGACAGAGGATTTGGTGCAGTGTATGGAATTATTGGACATTTTGGAGAATGATTCAATTAGTCTAATTGTTTTTTTGGAATGATGACTGAGATTTTTTTTTTTTTTTTTTTTAAAGATTTTTTTGGCCTTTTCAAGCTTTATTCTGACAGAGACAGCTTGAAGAGTGACAGGAAATGTGGGGAGAGACAGAGAGATGGGGAATGACATGCGGGAAAGAGCCACAGGTCGGACTCGAACCCTGGGCTCCCGCAGCAAGGACTGAGCCTTTGTACGTGGGGCGCTGCTCTACTAACTGAGCTAAACACCGCCCCGATGACTGAGATTTTATACAGCAATATGTCATCGGCATAGAGACTGATCTTATGACTTGTGCTGCGTGTTTGAATCCCTTTGTTGATGTTCTGGTGAATGGCTGCTAACAGCTCATTGAAGCTGGTGAATAGAGGGGGGGAGTGGGCATCCTTACCCTTCCTCTGAGCAGTGTCAAGTTTTGTGATGTTTGCCCAGTGATGACGGTGGGTGGAGGTGTGGTGTAAAGAAAACTCTGTGAATAAATGATTCCAAATTTGTCCAATGTGGCAAATACACATTTCCAATTGACCTTATCAAAAGCTCTGTGCATCACAGGAGATTATGATGTGACTCTTTGCTGCTGATTAGAATAATATTAAATTTACCAGTCTGCATGTAACAGCAGTTTAAGCATGAGCAGATAAAACGTTATTTTCTACTTTGTAATTGGACATATTCTTAGCATAGAGCTGTGTATGTGTGTTTATGTGTGTGATTGTATAGGTTGTCTTTGTTCTCGACAGTTTGGGATGGGGGAGGGGTCACAGCTTTGGACGTGTGTGTGTGTGTGTGTGTGTGACAGGTGCAGGGCATAGTAATGTGCTTCCTCATATGCATTACAAAACAACAAGCCAAGCATGTATTAAGCAGTTTAAAGGAACAGAAAGAGATCATGTGCTTGATGGAGAACCTGAAGAATAATCTCAACACTCCACTGAGGAACACACTCGTTTTCATTCATGTACTATTTGATCATTTGAACAATACTAGTCTACTGTACCAGATTACATTCAATGAAGAGCTTTGAGCATCCAATGCCAATATCTTTTTATGATTTATTCCTATCATATCATATCATATCATATCATATCATATTGTATCATATGATGAGGTTAGTTTAGTTCTTTGTCATTTCTTTTGTTATTCAATTGATAAATGTAATTAGAAACAGGCAAAAAAAATAATGTTGAGTCAGTGTGTATGTGCAAAGACAGTGTTGATCAATGTTGCTCTGGGACCCTATTGAATGTGACCAGTGATAACTGTGACAGAGTTTATTAGTGGACCAAAATATGACAACCCAGAGTTAAGACCAAGAGTGTCTGTCCTACATACTTCTATTAGAACACTTACTCACCCATTTCATTTAATTAAATGAAGCCGTGTCTCAATATACATAAGAGATAACTCCTATGTCAACTTTAGTTCCAAAACTGATTGTTCTCACTAAGAATGACACTTGACTCTATTGCCCCTCTAAAAACAAATATTATAAGACTTCATGGTATGACCCCAAACCCTCTCCAGCTCTCTGTCCCTATTACTCATCATTAACAGAGGAACAAACCCAGGTTTCTTTCCAGCACTGTAGTCAGGCTGACCAGCCACAGCTCCACAGAGCCATGTATTCCTTTAGGCCTAAGTAGTAATGACTTCATGAGCTGCCTCAATGATAAAATTATAACTATTAGAGAAATTCATCACATCCAGTGCCAATTTATCTTCAAATTAAAGTTGTAAGAAAATGCATACAGTACTAAGTACTGTCAAAGTACTAGTAAGACACTGATGAGTCATTGTTTGACCAATAGAGACATTCAAAACATGGTGTCTAGTATTCAGTAATGTTGTCTTTATACTTATGATAAACAATAATTTTAAGCTTTGCTACAATACTAAAAAAACAATACTTAGTCTCTGTTTTAATCCATCGGCAAAGAAAAAAGTCCACACATAAAAGATGCTAATTTTCCACAACCAGGTGTGTTCACTGCTCTGTGTCTCTGTATACTGTAGGGGAGGAAGAGAGTGAGGGGGAGTTGTCCACTAGTCAACTGATCACAGAGCCTGTCGTTAAATAACTTTTGAACTATATAATTAACAGGAATGATTAAAGTTTTCTGTAGCAGCACTTTGAGCAGGTTATAATTTTTTGTATTTTGTGTGGTGAGGATTTCTTTCTTTCATTTTGCAGTGATATTAAAAATAAAGATTGTTTTTTGACACTAATAATCCACTTAAGTTTAAAAATCTGGCATTGTGACAAGCTTATTGGATACTAGATATCATGTTTTGAATGTTCTGATTGGTCATGGAGGACTCATTAGTATCTCACTGTAATTAGTACTGTATGCATTTTCTATTTCACCGAATGTTGGATGGAACGTCACCAAAGTGTTTGACAATACAAGTGAAAGCAGCAGAATGATGGTCTTTGAACATTCGTTAGTGTTTAAATACGTTTAAATAGTCAGAAGAGGCTGCCTCAGCTGGCACGTGTAAAGAGAGCTATTGTACTCCAATCCATTTTCTGATCTCTGTTTTTTACCACACCATCTGTTTTAGTGCAGATGGCATTTCTCGATGTTCTGATCATTTCTGTAGTAACTGCGTCATCTAGATCCTGTGTAAAAGAGGATCCTGTACCAACCAAGTTTTCAGTTTCCGGCAGTGTTCCTCATACTGTTTCCGGCTTGCCTTGTCCACCAGCACCCACTGTGCCAGTCTTTGCAGCTAACAGACACTTTAAGCTGTTTGCTATTTAGTATACTACTAAGACATCAGTCTTAGTAGTATACTAAATAGTGATGTGAGTAGTAGTCTTCTCTTTTACTGTTCTTAAATGTAAAATTCAGATTAAAAATGTGTGTTTGCTATATAGACACATGGACAGAATGACATGTCTGACCATACTTTGTGTTTCCATTATAATAGCTGTTCAACACTTAAAGGAGAGAGCAGCTGGTCTATGAAGAGGCTCAGTGAGAGCTGCAGAGGTGTGCTGAGTTTCTTGAAGCAAAAGCCATCTGTGGCATTGTGCTGTAAGCAAAAAAGATTAAAGGACAAACATTTTAATAAGGTCCAACATGGAGAAGAGGAATTCCAGAATGGAACCACTTCTGATTAAATCTAATCACATTCTAGTACCATGAAGTGTAGAAAAACAGAACTTGAGCACTCCATTGTTACCAGTCAGTCTATAGATAAACCTACATTGCATTGAGGTCATTTTACTATAACAGCTGGTAGCATCTAGAAAACTGAAGCTGTATGAGGGATGTGGAGTTCTGACACTGACACTGAGATCAAAGTACATTTTTGAACATGTGACCTCTTGGAGAGAGGCCAGTGTCAGGGACAATTAGCAAGCCCCCAGGAAGAGCGCTAGGATTTGAAGCCACTTTGACACAGCGGCCAAACCGTGTAATGACAGCAGTGGTGTCTGTCACGTGATGCACACTGGCCCAAAAAGATTCTTTCCTATAGCTCAAACTGTGAAAGAGACAGCTGGAAAATTGTGGATCAATATTTCTCGAGCATCCACGCCAGGTGAAATGACTCATGTTACAATCAGAATTTGATCCATTCTATCCACAGTTATTATCATTTTATCCCTATTCAAGTTAGCGCAGGGCTAAACCAGAAGTTAGCAGCTTGGTCACACTCTGTGGTGCTTGCTCTATGGGCCACACAATGCAGACGATCTGGGCAGTTTCATGCCTTTTTGACTTCATGTACTGGTGAGCAGCTTCAATGAAAATGCATTGAAGCTGCCTCCAACACTGTGTCCAGCTCTCTCTATGCATCCATGACTATCAGAGGGGAGTTACAGTGTTAGCTTAACATCTCTGTATACTGCATGTAAAGATCGTGTCCCTGTTAAATAACCGTGCCCATGTCAACACTCAGCTTGAAATATCAGTAGAAGAAAAACATTGACAGACTGCTAGCATACCTCTGTCAGTACATGCTTTTGTCAACATTTCTGGCAATCTTTAAGTGATTTTTGGGATCTTGGCAAAATATATGAATTAGTGCCTGTTTCTATCAACTCGCCAAGAAGAAGTCATTAATTCAGCACCAGTACCTCTGATGTGATATCATGGCTTTTCATTGCTGCATCTTACCAAAACAGTCCTTGTGTTTTTTTAATGAATATATTTGTGTTTTCTGATCCATATAGACCCAGTGTGCTTTTGTGAGAGAGAAGGAGGTGACGTGCAACATGAAGGGCCCTGTCAAACCAATGTTGTTGTGGTTAGATCCCTGATATTGTACAACTGGTATCTACTGGACCAAATCACAACACAGATGTTGGTGCCTCATTTCGGTGACAGAGTCAACTGCAATAGTTGCCTCCTCGTGCGGATTAAAGGTCACACGTGTCCTCACTAGTTAACATTACACTTTAAGCAGAGGGATGCACCATGCTCGCCTGCTTATGTGACCCCATGCCAAGAACATCAGCTGGCCGCTGTGATGGAGCACACATGTAAAACAATAGATATGATCGTCGTTTATATCTATGATGGAGGGACTGTTGATGATGATGGCAAACTGTCCCCCAGTTAGCAAATATTAGAATATTTCTGCAAAGGAACTGTTGAAATTCATTTTGCTGTTGTTAGTACTGTAACTGTTCAATACTGACGTTGGGTTAGGTTTTATTTTTTATGTGAGCAATAAAAACGCCTTTCTTTAATGTTGTCTTCTGTCATCACCAGTGCAGTTTTAAAAGTATTATCCCAACCTTAACCCCTGAATCTTTTTCTTCTTGACTCACCCTGACAGTGAGTGGCAGCAGAACGGAAATGTTTTGTTGACTTTTCAATGCATACTTTTCTACGAAAGACACAAGTTGTAGATGTAACAATGTTAAATAGGTTGATGGAAAGATACCTCGCAAGAAAGTGCAGATCATTTCCAGTCTTCTGTATATTGTATCTTAAAACACTAAATCCTCAGTGTGCTGGGTTTTTGTTCAGATTTTGGACGGAGCTCAAATCTTGAAAGTCCTCAATGAGACAGGACCTTTGAGATGCTGCATGCCATCACTGTGCCCTCTAATGCAGGGGTCTTCAACCAGGGGTCCGTGACCCCTAGGGGGCCCGCAGAGGTACTGCAGGGGGTCCACCAATCTTTGTCATAATAACTGACAATTCTCATCAAAATAATTTGTGACAATTTTAAAAATATAACAAAAATTCAAGCATTAATATGCAGTGATAAACTACTTTTGACAAAAACTATTTACAAAATGAATTATTCCATTTTGCATGAACGTTTTATCAATCATAAACACATATAGGCTAATAACGCAGCATATAAATAGGTTAATAAGGTTAAAATGTGACATGCACACAAAAATTAATTTCATGTGCAGGTCTCTGTTTTGTTTGTCTCTTGTCCGAGGGGTCCTAGGCTGGAAAAGGTTGAAGACCCCTGCTCTAATGTGCTCCTGATCAGATAGGAGGAGGCTGATGGAGTCTTCTGGTCTGGCTGTTTTCTGCTACAATGGAGTTTGATCTGGAAGATTTGGATAGTGGCCCAACTTGTGACAAGTTCTAATAGTATAAATAGATAACCATTAATAAATGCTTAATAATGCACTGTAGAGATGTGTTCCTGTGGAATCACATATCATTATGTATCATTGAGTATTATTTTGTACTATTGTTGGTGAGGAGTCAAATTCCTCGTTATCATTATTATTATTGTTATTATTATTATCATTATTATTATTATTATTATTATTATTATTATTATTATTATTATCATTATTATTATAACTGTTTCCTTCTGGTGAGAAAACGATCCAGCTCAAAATCCATTTATAAGCTGTCCTGTCCAGGGTCCACCACTGTGTTATAAACTACACACACACACATACACACACATGCACATACATTCACACACACCAACAATTCCAGTAATAAACACTTGAAACATGATTTGCTTCGAGCTGAGCTGCAGTGTTATAAAGTTTGTGTGAACTGATTCAAATGGTTCCATTTGTGGATCTCCATCTCAGTGTGTGTTGATGAGTGTGGGGGTGCACACTGATACATACACACTGCTGCACTTAAACTAAAGGCTTCATCAAACATATGACTGACTCCAGACCTGCTTTAAGCTCTGTGTTTTCCTCTTCTCCGTCATGATGACTTGATACAATGAGAGAGAGTGTGTGTGTGTCGTCATTATTCTAACACTGTATGATCCCAGCCCTGATGGTCAGGCTGCTGGTTTTGGCCTCATGCTGAGTCCTGACTACAGTCCACATCCCTGACTGCACAGAGAACTGCAGCAATAGCAAGCCAAATTAGCCATGGTGGCTAGTGTGTGTGTATGTGTGTGTATTAGCCTACTTACGGGATGCTGAGGATGCAGCGCTGGAGGTGCTGATGATGCTACACAGGACTGGCAGCGACAGCAGCACGGTGAGAGGAGACATGTTCACGGAGAATCCACCCAGTCACAGAGACAAACGGAGACAAGAAAGCGGCGCAGGGTTCCCGCCGCCGGGCTGTCTGTTGTTCCGGTGATACACAGCACAGACGCTGCTTTCTTTATTAGCAGCGAAAGCAAAAAGCAATGGCTGTCCGCCCGCTGCGCCCTGTGTCTGTTCCCGCCTCTCTCCTCTCCTATCAACCTGCCCAGCGGCACTCCGGCGGGGTTTCACCGACAATCTCCCGAACTAGCGTGTGAACGGAACGCGGTAGAGTTGCGGGCCGGGCCTCGAGCTCCAGGTGCATGGTCAGACAGACAGACTGGAGCTGTCCAACTGCTTAACTGCCTGACTCAATCAATACACCCCCACTTCAAGTCGCACTTGGTATGGTCCGCACAACAATACAAGAGAGGACAGAGGGGAGCAGGAGGGTCCACACGAGCCCCCAGGAGGGGGGGAACACTGGAGCAAAGGAATAAAGACAAAGCTCAGTGTGTCTTTATGAAAGGTGTGGGAAAAAAAGAGGTGTAGTACCCTCTGAAAATAGAACTGAAATAGAATATGAATTTATTGCGCAGATAAGCTTAATATTAAAATATCAAATAAAAAGGTACAAAACATACAATATAAAGCAGGAGGTGCATAATGCATTAATTCCAAATCAATATCAATAAATCAATAACTGACCTTTTGTCCAAGTTCTAGGTCTAAGCCTCTAGTGCCACTTCGGGGAACCACGTGAAATTTATTGTAAGATTTGGCTCTGCAACCTTCCACTGGGCCTGATCTCAGGGCCGCAGCTGCCATTGGGTAGCCTGGAAACTATTGGACCATAATTTGAAAATTAGCCACTGTTTATGATCAGAGTATGGTCTAGACCTGCTCTGTATGGAAAGTGTCATGAGATTTTGTTATGATATGGCGCTATATAAATAAAACTGAATTGAATTGAATTGAACCACCACAGTGACCCCCGGCCCTACACATGCACACACAAAAAGTGTGAGAGAGAGTGAGTGTGAGTGCACTCAAATGACTGTGCAGTTCTTTTTAATTTATGATATGCCAGCTTTACCTGTGTTAGCTTTTTTTTTTGGCCCTGTATCTCGAGACTTTGTTTTAACACTGTGGCAGCGCTTAAGAACCTGAACCAAACCATAGTTGGGAGCGTAGTATAGCTGGTAACTAGCCTTAGCTAGTGATGTTCATAAAAAGGAACTTAATTCCCCTGCAGCAGTGAACACATGATATACATGACATGACAACACATGACTTAGGCTGAAACCATATACTAAAGCATCGACGTAGTCTCGTGACGTTGCCTGTCACCCACAGGCTTTTGAAGAGTGGTTGCGAAGCTCAGTGTTGTTGTTCTGACTGTTGCCATCTTGGTAGTTCTGCCTCTGCCGGCTCCACACTCATCCAAAAAAGGCAAAGAGACGGAGTGTGGGTGGAGCTGAGGTGGGCTGAATGAAGCCTGGTTGCTGAACAAGCGACCTGTGGTCAAACTTACCTGTCAATCAAAGTGACCATACTTTAAGCCTTAACATAATTTGAACAGGTGAGTTCTATCTATTCACCCTCAGTACAGTTGCCATGAACGGGGAAATTAGCTATAGAGACCAAAAGTGTTTTTGTACCAGGCTGTAAACATGTTTATTTCTGCTGTGAAGTTGGACATTTGAACATGGGGACTTATGGAGACTAATTCTGCTTCTTGGCTGAACCTTCCTGCTTTCCTTGTTCAAGAGCTTAACTAACCACGACATCTGGTAGTAAAGTTTTACTACTGAGATAAAAGCTGAATAAAACAAGTCCAATTATAGGCTATTAATTAAAACATTTATAATTATCTTTAATCTTTATTTCTCATTTCCTTCTTCATTCTTTATTCAAGCATGGATTTCCTTCAGAGTTCAGCTTTCAATGTACTTTCAATGCTGTTTGTTTCATCTGTGACCAGCAACTCTGTGGCTCACTATGTTATGTTGCGTGAGCAGCCATTGCAAATTTGTGCTTGTTCATGTACTTGTCTAAAATGTATTTGGCAACAGTGACTCACACTATGTATTGTAAATGTCTCCGTCACTGTGTTCCAATAAATGACCACTATGTCCACATACCCTTTTTTTTGTTGTTACTCAATCCTTGACTACACTGATTCACCAGAGAAATGTGCTTACATGACAGGAAACATCTCCAGATGTTCGATGAGAAAAGGGAAACAATCATTTGTCCAGCCCCCCACAAAACACTGAAAACTGAAAACTGAAAAAAGCTGCTTCCACAAAAGCAGGGGACAGGTTGAGTGGCATATTTATTGAGAGGTTAAGAAACAAATTGTTTTAAAGCACTTGGTTAAGTTTAAGTATTAAATGCATCACATTTCAACAAACTTTACATCCAACACTAAATCAACAAAATTGAAACACTCAGTATAACGACCAGACCAGGAGCACGTCTGAAACTGATGCATAAAATCATTAAGCTGCATATAGAAGCATGGGCTACTTAATGTTTTTTAAGAAAAGTAACCTTTGAGATTTACTGTGAATATCTATGACAGCAACATATAAATGAATTACACTACACTAGTCTCAATCTTTAAGACTCCTGCATGTCAGGGCTAAGCTTGATAAGGGCCTTAAAGGCACAAACTAGTTTTCAGAGGCCCTGGAGTTGCCAGCATTCCATGGTTGGTTGTCTCAGCCTCAACCTGACACAATCACTTCCACATTATATCCATATATTATCAATCGCAGAATCACCTTAAAGCTATACACAAGCACTATTGCTTTCCAATAGAGAGAGGAGCAATATCGGGATTTGCAAACCACTCAGACTCATGCTGCAGGATAAACTGAAACTGGGCCGCTGCTATGAGGACTAACCTTTTTCAAATGCTTACTTAAGAATTTCAACACAAATACATTACATGTTCAAAACATAGCATGCTATTTGAAAGTGAAAAGCAGATGATTTAAGTCTAGCTGTCAACTCTTACAACTGAATATAAGATGAGATGAAGAGAACAGATGCAGAGAGTTAATTCAGCTAAAGATTCTGTGTTATCAGGACTTACTTCAACTAATTTATCAGCTTTTTCATTAATTGATGATCATTTATATTTCTAAATCCTTACAACTTGAAATTCTCACTTATCCCAAAGAAAATAAATTGTCATTTTTACAGTATGTGAGTGTGAGTGTCTGTCTAGTACTCATAAGCAGAGTGTGGTGTCTTCTGTGATGTGGTTCTGGTGCTCTGGCTGCTGAGGCTGATGTGTCTCTTCAGACAGGGGATCTTCTTTGCCATCAGTCTTTTGAAGTGACTCTGGAACTTCTTTCCCACAAATGTGTAAAACACAGGACTAATGCAACAATACAAATAGGCTATGTTCCGGGTCACATACAGTGCCAAGTCCAATCCTTCAGAAGCAGAGCATTCAGAGTCATCACCCTTAGTGGCGATGGAGATCTGAATAGCTTGAAGGAGGATGACAATATTGTACGGGGTCCAACAGATGAAGAAGGTGAAGATGATGACAAATATGAGCTTGATTGCACGGCACTTCTCCTTCATGCGGGTGGACATGATGCGGATAGTAATGCTGATGTAACAGTACATCACCATGAACAGAGGCAGAAGGAAGAAGAGCAGGAACTGTTGGTAATAACTGACCAGACGCCAGCGCTGCATGGTGCTGTCAGGGTATCCTGACTCGTCACACATCTTCCCATCCATGGGACTCTGCCACACATTTCGGAGAACCAGCTCTTTCACACTTGCTACAATACTGATACACCAAACTGCCACTGACGCAATGATGGCATACGCTCTTTTTCTGCTCTTGGCAGCTGCCACTGCATGCACAACTGCGAGGTATCGGTCAAATGTCATGAGTGTGAGGAAGAGGATGGAGCTATAGAAACCAATGAAGTAGGCACTGCTGACTATCTTACACATAGCTATGCCAAAAATCCACTCTGACATATGGTACGTTGCCCAGAAGGGGAGACTGAAGGCAAAGAGAATGTTGGAGAGGACCAAGTTCAGGAGGAAGATGTTTGTCACCGTGTTGAGCTTCTCAAACTTGTAAATGATGAAGAGGACGAGCCCGTTGCCAAGGTAACTCAGGAGGAAGTTGGTATAGTAGAAAATCGGAATGAATTTCGCACCAAACTCGTTGACATTTTTCTTTGAACAGAGCTGGACAGGACTACTGAGTACGTAACTTGGGTCTGACGTGTTTTCAGCGCCATTCAAATACTCCAAGTAGAGCAGATATTCGTCACTGTCCATGGCTGGAGTTTGTCCTGTGGTACAGAAACATGAAAGAGCTCTGTTAGTCTGTTAGTACTTGAAAAAAATTGCTCATAAAACACAAATGCTCTTTACCTCATAAGCTGGACTAGAGTGCTCACTTCCTCTTTCTAATCAATGCTTGCCGAGGAATCTCAAGTCACCGTTTGAGAGAATTAGTACACTGATAAAGGCTATAAATGTCAGTTGTTATATTTTACAATCTTTAAGGAATATTTCAAGTTTTCTGTACATGTTTTGTTTCAAGTTAAATTGTTAATCATTGTGTAATTCTTCTACTAGGCTGTTTAATAACCTCAAACCTCTGTGGCTTTATATTACTGCATTCTGAATTTCTTATCTAACAATCGGCAGGATGTTCAAATGAAACATGTGGTTTCGCAACTCCATGGGCTCTATTTTCCTGCACATACACTGCCAGTGTTAGACGAAGTCACAGACAGTTAGTCAGACATCTATGTCTACTAAATGTAGATGCAGGGAAAACCTGGTGGCTTCCACATTCTGTGTTCCTCGTACTAATAATGTATTCAATCTCTTTTCCATGTAATGGCACATTGTTTGCACCATTTCCAAAACGGTCCAAAAAGGTGCACTTTGCAAATGTACCTGTGACTCTTCATCCCCTCAGAGTGTGAGTCAATGTGAATTTACAGTCAGTGCACTGAAGATAACTTCCACTGAACATTACAAGGTGGTACATTTAATTGTAACATTTATTGCTGACTGTGCATTTTATGTATTTGTCATTATGAAAGTTGACTTGGCATGGTGACTAATTTCTTGACTTATGACTGACCGTGTCATCCACCAATGTTCATCTGTTCTGACAAAATGTTTCAGCAGCAACATAGATGTTTTTTTTTGTTGTTGTATTAATGCAGCTATAATCTGTGGCTAATATAAGAAAAGAAAATCTAAAGATTACATAGAAAACATTATATTTATATCAATATATCTTTGTTGTGAAATGACATTATTCACTAAATGTCTTGTTCGGGCTGCTGCCTTTTTAACTACTCAGCACTTTTTTTTTTTTTTTAAACTTTATTTTTTTCAAGTTTTTTGTACAAAACATGGGCTGCGTCAATACAATGAATGCCAGGGTATGAATACGATGGGACAAAATAATTCAAATGCTATCCATGTAATGTCCTTATTGATAGAAAATAAACAACAAAAAAGAGAAAAAAAAGAGGAAAACAGAAAATAAAAATGCACACATATGCCTGTGCACCTGAACACATACGTGTCCGTATTCACTTACACCCACATGTCCAAATAATCGTAAACATATTCATAGATACATAATTGCACTTATACACATGCGTACATTCATAAGAACAATACATGAAAGAAACTATTCAGCACTTTTGTCAAATTTACATTAAATACTGTTCATAAAGTGTGCCATCAGTTCTTTATAGTTATTCAGAACAGACTGTGAATGCATTAGCTGCTTAGACATAAGTTTGGATCAGATTAGATTAAATCAAGTTTTCAATGCCACAGACTATTACAGATTAGTTTTTATAAGACTATTTCAGATTTCTACTGGTGCTCTGTTTGAGCTGATAAAAACTTACATTTAAAGATCAATTTAATAAATAATAATTATATTAAATTCTAACCAGAATGAATCACCAAAATGTGCATACATTTGACAAAGAGTAAAATGTTGATTACCGAAAGAAAAACACACACACAAACAAACAAACAAACAAAAACAAATAACTCACAGGTGTCTTTATAGGTGTGCAGAGGATGACGGACAATGAGAGTCTGGAGTGCTCTGTGCAGTCACTTGAGCTTAAGTGACAAAGAAACTAGCATCTGCTAAAGGGGCTGTCCTTAAACTGACTAATGGGTGGCGTGTGTGTGTGTATGTGTGTGTGTGTGTGCTGGTTGTGCCCAGTCAGCAATTAAACTTTAAATAAAAGAACTTTGTACTAATTCCAAATAAGTTCCTTTGTGAATCACTTTGCAAGTCTTGACCAAGCCAAGGCTAACATACTGAGCTAACATTAGCTAACAGCAGCTACAGTTGGCAGCAGTTTACTTCAGGGAGGATTACATACTTCTCCTGACATGGAGCATAAAGTTACATAGTGTGAGGACAGATGTATGAATGACAGAGACACCATTCATCTGATTATAAGTCAGCATAATTAACATGATTTTAATGGTAGAAAAGTTGCACAGGCTGAAACTAGTGCACAATAAATGTTTATATATTACGCTGTGCTCTTACACAGTTTAATATATGACAGTCTAGGATTAATGTAGTTCAGAAGATATTAAGATTTTTCACAGACGGAGGAGGTGCAAAACATGGGTCAACAGGTAAAAATAATAGAAATCCTATCTGGTACTCTTTGGTTTGCTCTTCCTCTTTGCCCACATCTTTGTTTCACTTCACTTTTCTGCTTATCTGAAACAATCAAGATTAAGGGGAAACTTTTGGTTAGCCTCTGCATCCTGCCCTGCATCCTGCCTGTGTGTACTGCAGGCATATTGTATTGCAATTCAATAGGAAAATACTACAGTACATGCAGTATATGCATAGAGCAGGGTGTGGATATGAAGTTTATGATGGCAAAAACTTGACTGTCAAAATGGTGATTTGTTTGAATTGAATTGTTTCACAGTGGAGAAATGTGCATACAATACAACTCAGCAGGAACTAGAGAAGGAAATTGATGATATGATCAGCATGATGAGAGCTTCCTGTGTATTACATTAGGATCTGATCTGATCAAAGGAGCCTATAAATTTACATCCAGTTAACTGCACAGTTCCTTGTAATGATGGAGGCCTTTTCTTTCTTGTTGTTTCCCCCCTCCTTTCTGTGTCTGTCCCTGTTGTGTGTTTCTGGACGTGGCCTCCAGCTTTCTCTCCCCTAATTGTCACCTCGCCACCTGCCGCTCATCTTCCAATCACCCCCTGCTGTATAAAAGACTAGTTCAAGTCTTCAGCCTCCACCAGATTGTTAAGTTGCCTCTGTGGGAACTATGTAACAGCCAACCTTGACCTCCTCTGAACTATTACTTTGTGAATCTTGTTTAACTCTGTTCTCTGTGTGCCTTAGAAACTTCCCCTGCCACTCTATCTCATCCTAGCACCTGCTCCTGAAGTCCTCCGCTCCCGCCAGTCTGCCCCATTCTGGATCTCCACCTCTCAAGACCACATGTAGTCAGTGAGTGAGTCAGTGAGTTGTGTTATGGAATTTTCTATCCTTAGGTTACACAAGGTCACATGTGGGCCTTGAGGTCCTCAGCAGTGTTTGGCTTTGACCGGGAACAGTAGGTGCAAGTCTCTCAACACTGTGGTGACCAGAGTCAAAAGAACTGAATGTTGCCTTCTTAGACATAACAGATAGCTTGCCGTTGACATTTCTTTAACATGAACAGACAACAGTGTCTCCAGACTAGAATGTGCTGACGGTAACACTAACATGGTAAAGACATTCTCTTTGACTAATTCTGGGCGTATAGTATTTGTGGTGTTATCTTGGGGTTTAAAGTCTGACCACCAGCATGAGTTGGGCAGAATGTGAGACCGACTCAGACACTTCTAATGAACTTTGAGAGTGTCTCTAATTCTCCTTGGCTAAGCCTCAATAAATATTACAACATAAGACATCAGAGGCTCCTACACTTTCTTCCCTCCTGTCCTCACCATTGACCATTGACTTTAGCAATTTCTCCACAACAAGTTGCACTATCACCTGTGGTTTCAACAAGCTGGTCTGATCTTTGGTTGGTGTTTAAATTTTGGCTCTGCTACAGTTCACTTTCATGCTCCTAACCTCTGAGTTTAAGTAGAAGCTGTGACGTTGTTGTAACCATTTTTCTTTAAACTTAATCCTATGACCAAAGGTGCATGTTGTCAACAAATAAAAACCAAGCCATAAAGTGAAGACTGACACAGTGCTGTGGAAGTAACATTACTTTTAGTCCAGTGAGTCACTGCTATGCAGTGTAGAGCAAAGCTCGCTGTGGTGAATGCTACATGAGCAGGAAAAGAGACAGTTCTGTTTTTTTTTTTTTGTTTTTTTTTTTTTTTTTTTCAATTACTGAACAGAGTCAGTGTGTTTCATCACTGCAGAGCGGAGTGATGTTGATATTGTGAGTGAGTGGGTGGGTGGGTGAGTGAGCTAGCTAGCTAGTTAGTTAGTTAAACGACAACCAGCTGACATAAAACTTTGACTGGAGATATGCTTGAACAACTGAGTTCATGAAGACATAGATTTACATACTTCTTGTTTTGTTTTTTTGAAATCATTTTCCTGGAACTGATAGCTGTGAAAAAAGGTGTTATACACCAACTCATTTCCTATGAAACCAATGTTATGTACCAACACAAAAAGGCTATTTATAAGAGACTGTCTCTGGGGCATCGACTACTGAGAAAGAACCTAACCTCTGACCTGTTGAATATCGATAAAATATTTCATTTTCAAATATACACTTAGTGTGATAAATGTATCACAACAGGCCAGACTGCTCACCGTCTGTTCCAACATCCAGCTCAAAACTCGGTGACACAAGCTCCAAATTGAGAAATCAGAAAGCCAGCAACAAATCATATGTTAACCACCCAAAAAGAAGGCCCACCAATCAATATCAGTTTAAGTGTGTGTGTGAGTTTTAGGGAATTTTGAGGGAACAGCATCTACAGTACATGTACATAAAATACACACATACATTCACAGACAAAAGTAATCATCCAATCTAAGGTAAATGGACTGTACTTATATATGTCCTTTCTAGTCTTCTGACCACTCAAAGCTCTTTTACACTACATGTCTCATTCACCCATTCACACACATTCATACACTGATGGCATTAGCTGCCATGCAAGGTGTCAACTGCTCATCAGTTTGAGGAGCTAACCATTCACACACATTCACACACTGATGGCACAGCCTTCAGGAGCAATTTGGGGTTCAGTATCTTGCCCAAGGACACTTGGGCATGCAGACTGGAGGAGTCGGGGGATCAAAACCGCCGATCATCTGATTAGTGGACGACCCGCTCTACCTCTGAGCCACAACCGGTCTAATTAGATTCAGATCATTTCTTTTGTTTTTTTGTTTAAAATAGTTTTAACAAAATGACATTCCTGTGGTTTCATTTTGATGTTATAATGAAGCTCAGTCCACCACTGTGAACACACCGACAAAAGTAAAGGGGTAAACATTTCTAAGATGCCAGTAATGCTAATGCTGATACTGATTGTTACGACCACCTTAGGGGTGGAAGGAAGTAACATAAAACCAGGTGTTAAGGTTGATAAACAAAGATATTTATTAAATGAAAATTCAAGTTGTTCTAACAAAAGGAGGTGAGGAGCTAATGGAACAAAGGGCGAGAGGATGCTGTTTAAAGAAACATAACAAAAAGAAAACTCTAAACAGAGCCTATACTATCTGAGCTGAAACCAAAACGAGAAAGAAAAACCTCATTATCTAAACTAATACTTAATAACAAAACACACATCGAAAACCTAGGCTAGTGATAACAGAAATGTCTCTAATGTAATCAGTACTATAACTAACTAAACCCTGCCCCAGTCCCAGAAACAAACGAAACGAACCTCCACAAGCAACACGCGAGTTAACCACAGTTAACATTTACAATTTAGCAACACAACACAAGCTGCCACGATGCTCCGGCGCTCCAAGTTTAAATGCCCGTGATGCCCAGATTGGGTCCCGCGGATGGGCCGGTCGGGAGAGGATGCCGCGCCAATCCCGGTCCTCTTGGCTTCCAGGATCCCGCGCCATCGGGGCCACACCTCCTCAGCTGGGGGTCCAATCACCGAATGGCAACCGCACACCTGGATTTACATACGGAAAACACTACAATACATATATATATATATACACACACACACATATCCATAGGAGGCGAGACGACGCCGGCCGTAACACTGATGGTATATATTTAACATGCACTCCAACTGTCTAACAACACAAGGACCTAATGATATATCATTGGGAGGTCATAACCAAAATTTGTAAACAAAACTACATCCATCTTCGCTTCATTCAACGGTAACATAAAAGCATTTTATCATGTGTTGTGCATCTATGCAGCATTTTAAGCCTATCATGTCCAGGTAAATATACCAGAGATTTGAAATCTGTTGTCTGCGGTCTCACTTATCATCACACCCTTATTCTCACAATCTTCGTAGAAACAGCACTTACCGCACGTTGCTGGATGAAGTGACATTTTTTTATTTCTGTTTAAAAAATGACCCACCCACCTCGTTTGTCCAAAGGAGAGCAGAAAGAGCTTCTTTCATTTACATTTAGCTGATGCTATCCAAAGTGACAAAAAGGGAAACAATCAAGGTACAGCAGCTCCATTTTCTCCATATACTCTCAAGACTTGTGCAGGAGTGCCTGAGGTGACTAGGAGAAGAGCAAACGATTTCATTGCAGAACTGGAGATTATTTTGTAGGCAAGCATTAGTGATTTGAATTTAACGCAGGCCTCTATAGGTAGCCAGTGGAGCTCGATGAGCACCTTCATAAAAAGTGTTACATACATTTGTGTTCTCACTGTTATTCTTTCAGTATTTCTATACAAAGCTGCAGAAAGTTGCAAATTATTTAGCCACAGCAGAAATGCAGAAGCTCCAAGTGGACATCTAATTCTGCACTGTCCCTCGTCTATTTGGAGGACAAGATCACCTGTAAGAGCTCTCTCAGCAAGCAGTGGAGGCTTGTAATAAACAATACCAACAGAGAAGACTATAGCATTACGATGAACAGTATTCAGCTTTTGTTGCCTTTATAATTGAAGTGTTTTTATCACATATGCCACCTATACTCCAGTATCCTGTTTGATACAGTTTATGAGTGATTCTGAGGGCTGTCTGTACAAACGCACATCTTTATAACTTTATTCAGTGATTTTGGTGAAACTGGATCAGATTTTATACACAATATATTTGCTGCTTTTCCCTCTGATGTCCTCCAGCTGCTCAGCTTCAACTCTCTGTGATTTACACAGTTTCCTGATGGACCGAAAGCTTTAGCCTAACTACTTGCTAAAGTGGCTAAGTGCTCGATGCTGGTCTTTAATCTGCTGTATAATAGACCCCCCATTTTTCAGTGTGTACTTTGAGCTACGGTGATCACTTCCAAGCTAACATGCAAGAAACAAAGGCTGATCCCCAATGACTGTAAATGAGTAAAGATTAAGAAGAGTGAAGAGGAGGGAGAGAAAAAAAAATCACTTTGTCCGTCATGAGAAGCAGCTTTACAGCAGGGCTCGACATTAAAGCTTGTCTGCTGGTCATGCCTGACCAACAAGTTAAATAGTTTTCAGTGTTTACACCGATTGACTGTAAAAAAGACAAGTTAAAGTACTATTATACTATTATATATAACATTATAGTACTATTATTACTCACTCAAAAGTAGGATTTTACTGTCACTGTTGGGACCAAGAAAGAGTAGCTACTGTTACAATGCAGCTAATGGTGGTCTACACAAACAAACTGTTAAAATTGTTGAGGTTGAGCTCATTTTGAACTATTTAGTATCAGACTGCAACTCGTTATTTTCATTATGGATTCATCTGCTAATTATTTTCGCCATGTTTGGTTTATTAAAATGAAAAAGCAGAAATGCCACCACAGTTACGGCAGAACTCAAAATAGAGACGTGATTCAAAGAGTTCATGTCAAGCACTGCTTACATGACGATGCGAAATCACATTTTTTATAAAACAGTTACAAGATCACACACACACACACACACACACAGGCTGTTTCAAATCATTTATAAGGTGTGGTAGAATAAACAAGTTAACAGAAGATGATTAACTGTCTAGTTTCCATTTAATAATGGCAAACATGTTTTTTACATGGGGATGAGGATTTCATTTCCCCCA
Organism: Sciaenops ocellatus; assembly: GCA_033000465.1. Classification (NCBI taxonomy): domain Eukaryota; kingdom Metazoa; phylum Chordata; class Actinopteri; family Sciaenidae; genus Sciaenops; species Sciaenops ocellatus. The sequence continues at coordinate 27,657,358 of CP136881.1, forward strand.
TCTACATCTGCACAGGAAGCAGGAAGTTGTGGTAAGAAGTCAGTGAAACCACAGGTCTGTATCTTCCTCTCTACTTCACCCAACAACTCCCTCTCTCTGTCAGGCTGTTTGAAAATGTATTGATGGAGGGATGGAAGATAATTCCTGATCACTGAACCGATTTTTATTTACCTGGTCATCAGAGATTTTGTGATTCTATGTTTGATTCAGTTTCTATGAATTACAGCAATGTGTTCCCCTACTGGCAATCTGTGAAGACCCACCCTACTTTGGCTCTGATTGGCCAAAAAGTCAGAAACACAGGCTCTGATTGGTCTATAGACTCAACCCAAGGCATCATTGGAGTGACAGTAGTAGACAATTAGTACTGTAGATTGACAATATGCTACCTGTTTAGTCTAGGGACACTCACAGAGCTGTGTGCCATGACTACCTGCAGATCTGTTGATGATTTGTCGTTTGGTAATGACTTTCATGGTCATCATTGTTACGTGAAGTTGGTCAGTGCCAATGCTCTGTGTCGAGCTCTGCTGCCTGTGTTTGTGCTGCATCTGGTGGAGGAGAATCCAGCAGGTCGATGATCTGTCCTTCACGCATCTTCAGAACTGCCTGCTTCAGACTCCACCTGCAGAGAGGGAGAAACACAGTCAGGAATCGTGCATACAAGCAGCAAGCCACTTGTGTAATCTAAGATTTGGACTGTTGCAAGAATAAAATCTTCCAGTTTGAGTCAGTAGAAAATAGGAATACTGTGTGTTTTAATTTCTTCGTAACATAGTCAATGTGGTGATAACAGTTTTGACTTTTGTCCATCCATATGTAGTATGGTAGTATTAAGAATTATAAATCAACTGACTAAAGACACCATTTTGAACCTTTGATAGTGAAAGCTGAAGAGTGACAGGAAGGTAGGGAGAGAGAAGTGGGGGATGACATGCAGCAAAGGGCCACAAGTCAGAATCAAACCCTGGACCACTTCGCCAAGGCCCGGCACACATAGGTGAGTTACTAGGACACAGCCAGAGCAGCTTCTAAAAGCTTTTTTCCATAAAAACACTAACAGCTGACTTTGTGGCTGCCTCATTTGCATAAACCTCCCATCTGTTTGTTCCTCTCCTCCAGCTGTGCACCATACGCTCTGTGCTGGACACCAAAATATCACACAGAAGAATGAAGTGAATCTCAAGGGCAGAAAAATACAAAACTACAAAAAAACTGAGTGCTGCTTGTGCTGCCCACAAATTGGAGTCATCCTGTGTTATGTCACATCAACTTGTCTGACAATTAAGAATCGGCATTTGTATGTCACTGTAGGCTCTTATGAAAATGCATGTCACAATGAATGAACAGAATGCACTCACCTGTTGTTATCTGGGTCTCTAATTGAAGAAGTATAGAGATAAGCTCCAGTCTTTGAGCCAGTCACAGGGATCTTTATCTGCAACACAATGCAAAGTCATGTGCACAAGTGTAGACAGATAGAAGAGCTCTTCACAGCATGACTGGGTGGTACAGCTGCACGTCATCTGAATCCCACACCTATCTCATGTCTGACCGTCTGATATATTATTAATCCCCAAAAGCTCAGAGCAGACAACTTATGACAATGTAATATATGCTTAGAGTAGGAACACTAACACATACTCCATAAATCTAGTTAGCCACTAAATGAAAGAACAAGGTGCTGAAATGTTGTGACCCACGTTATGATGCAGCAATGATCCTAGGTTTAAAAGGACAAACAAACTATTGCATGGTAGGTGACAAGAGTGTTAAAACGCTCTTGTCAAACAGACTTTTAAAGATAGTACCTGTGCAGTGCGCTGATCTACACGGTTGTGTCTGTCAGTCAGATGGATGTTGTGGACTTTTAAAGGCGGGGCACCTAAGATGTTCATGGCAACTGGACACGCTTCCAACTGTTGCAGAGCCAGTCTGTGGTAGTCTGACTCTGCGAATTTCTCTAATTGTAAACAGTGAACAGAAAGGTAGAAGAACAGTGCATAAGTGGACAGGGTTGTAAAATAATAATCAGCATCTGCAGTTTTTGCAGCACTTCTGCAGCAACAAGTTCACACGTAGCAGGTGTTGCACTTAAAGTGCAAGCTGAACTGTCAGTTGGTGAGTAACCTCTGGTGCACACATACACACTAACACCAAATACACAGCTTGCCATCTGTTACAGTTACAGCTCCACATTCACAATCATTCCGTCAAAGCTCGCTCACTGATCGTCAGCATGGGCATACCACAGGGCTACGAGCTCAGCCCCCTGCTGCATGCCATGTTCACTTACAACTGTTCTGCCAATTACAGCTCCAACATCACTACGTTCCCACTTAGTACGTACCCACAGGTTTGAACTTGTGTGATATGCATCATGTACTCTTTGTTCATGGTGTTTATCTTTGTCCTACTGTGTTTTGTAACACCGTATTGCACAATAACAAAAAAAAAGGTCAGCAGCCTCAAGTTCCTCTGTGTGTACGTCACAGTCCATTCCTGAACAAAAGAAAGCTTGCCAGTTGTTCAATCTACTGAGAAGACTGAGGAAACAGGAATGAGCATCCTCACAAACTTCTAAGTGGACCATCTACCAGTGTTGCAGTACTTGACATTTGTCTTGTCTTGAGACCGGTCTCACCGGAATGGACTGCTTTTTTACTCGGTCTTGTCTCAGTCTCGGTCGGTGTTCTACAGTCTGTAGTTATAAAGCAAACACCTGCAGGCCACAGAAAACCAAAGAGGACAGGGGAAGTCAGGTTGAGGTTTAACTACAAGCCAACAACTCTCCAACAAATAAAACCTTTATTTTATGAAGCAGGTCAGTAAAAAAAAGAAACCAATATGGACTAGATAAAACTTCCTGCTTCAAATGACAACACCTTGATTGAGTTTAAATCTGTCACTCGCTGCCCTCCTTCATACACACTGCTAGAGATGCAAAACAGCATCCAAAAAGAAAACACAGCAGTCTGTAAATCCTGCAATACGCTTACTGAGAAGGCTGCGAGGCTTTTTTTTTAAACTGTAATGTTTATTAAGTTTTTTCCATGTACACAAGAGACATACACAACAAAAGAAAAAATAGACATAAATAAAACAGTATCAACCGTCATGGCTGCAGGTATCCATATTCTACAAAATCAGATTTATACGGTTTACAGTTCACATGTCTTTCGTTATATCATACAACACCCATTTTTTCCACTTTGTAAAAGAAACATCTTCCTTCAGTCGAAGTTGGTAGGTCATTTTTTCCATAGAGTGTATCTCTCTTACAATCCCTAGCCATTGTTCTATGGTAGGAGATTCAGTCTTGTACCAGTTCCTTGTTATTGGCTTCTTAGTCGCAATCAGCAGTATCTTGACTATATATCTATCATTTCCAGTTCCACTTTCAGTTACATTTCCAAGGTACATAGTTTTGCTTTCATTTGGTATTTCATACCCCAATATATCTTTAATTATGGCACCGACATCATCCCAAAAGGAGCGCAGCCTGGGGCACATCCAGAAAATATGTGCATGGTTAGCTTCTTTGCTCCCACATGCCCGCCAACATAGTTGTTCTGTAGCACTTTGTTTACTTTTAATCTTAGGTGTGAAGGTGAAGAAACGGGTCACATTTTTCCACCCAAATTCCCTCCACATTCGTGAACTTGTAGTAGAGTGTGGTGTTTCACACATATCAAGCCACTCCTCAGGGGTGATGTCGATGCCCAGCTCCCTCTCCCATCTAGCCCTAATGTAATCAGTTGAAGCCCCTGTACAATCTCTAAGGTTTTGATATAGTACAGATACCCCCCTTGATTTTTGACCCGTTGATGCCGTTTTATGAAATCAGCCCAGATAGTCAGTGTGTGGGAGGTTATTGGATCTATTGAACCTTATAGTGTTTTTTTTATTAATGTAATGTTGTCCAAGGGATTGTACTGGTTTGCTAGCTACCCTCATCTCAATCTCCTTCCACTTGGAGTTATAGCAAAGAGTACATTTTAGCCACATGTTAGCTACCTAAGTACACTCTATACTGTCTGCATCACTGTACTACGGTTTGTGTTGTTTTCTCAGGTGGTTGAAGATGTGTTGTTTTGTGGCACAGACAGGACACAGTCTCATGCATGTGTTGCTGATGATTTGTTCTTGCTTAACATCACTTGCCCTAAATCCCAAATACTTCCAAAAAAGGGATGATGATCTGTTTGGAGGGACGAGCTCTTTGTCTTCTTTGGACTACAGCCACAATATCAAGAACAATTTTGCACAAGCAGCCGCATGACACACAGCTGATAAGTACTCACTCTGCTGTAGGTAGTACATGGTGCCTATCCCTCCACCACAGAGCACGGTGGTGAAGATGGTCAGCTGCTGTAGCTGACTGGTAGGAACTCTCATCTTTGCTCACCTTCCTGTAAGGCTGCACAGACGGACGCTTTACTGGGAAAAAGAAATACAGGTTTTATTAATTCAAAGTTTTCCTGATAAAAGCATACATAGTCATTCCTGTACATTCAGGGATATCAGCTTGGCAACAGTTTGTTTTATGCAGTTGTACTGATGAACCAGTACAACCCCCCCCAGAAAGGTTCTAGTCAACTGGTTCTCAAACTATGGTTCACTTACCACTGGTGGCACAGGGCCTCCCTCTAGGGGTACATGGAGGAATCTTGAAATTTAAAAACATATCAGATACTACAAGATTTCCAATGAAAATAAGCCATGAGATCTCTGGAATGTCAGGGTCAGACACAGGTTTCCTCATGTGCTCTGTCGATGACTCTGTGTACTGTTGGGTCAGGCCTGAGGTCACATGATGTTCAAAGTCACAAATACAAAGCACATCATTTCATCATCAAATGTTTTATGACCATCAGATTCAATGGTTATGTTCTATAATACAAGTTAAGACTGTAACATTTTGTCAGTCAGGCAGTCAGAGCATCAAGACGTGATCAAGACATGATCAGGACATGATCAGAACGTGATCAAGACATGATCAGGATATGATCAGGACGTGATCAAGACAGGATCAGGACATGATCAGAACGTGATCAAGACAGGATCAGGGTATGATCAGGACGTGATCAAGACACGATCAGGGTATGATCAGAACGTGATCAAGACACTATCAGGATATGATCAGGACGTGATCAAGACAGGATCAGGATATGATCAGGACGTGATCAAGACATGATCAGGATATGATCAGGACGTGATCAAGACATGATCAGGATATGATCAGAACGTGATCAAGACAGGATCAGGATATGATCAGGACGTGATCAAGACACGATCAGGATATGATCAGGACGTGATCAAGACACGATCAGGGTATGATCAGAACGTGATCAAGACACGATCAGGATATGATCAGAACGTGATCAAGACGTGATCAGGATATGATCAGAACGTGATCAAGACATGATCAGGATATGATCAGAACGTGATCAAGACACGATCAGGATATGATCAGAACGTGATCAAGACAGGATCAGGATATGATCAGGATGTGATCAAGACAGGATCAGGATATGATCAGGACGTGATCAAGACACGATCAGGATATGATCAGGACGTGATCAAGACATGATCAGGATATGATCAGGACGTGATCAAGACAGGATCAGAAAGTGATCAGGACAAAAAAGCAGAGATGGAATCATTTTGAGGCTGCAGAGACAGAATAATAATAATCTGTTTGTTTCTTTCCAGATGACATTAATTACATAATTAATAATCTCCTGAGAAGAAATAAGTGAACATTTTGCTCTGATGCTTGTTTCTTAGAGATTCTCAGAGACTCCAGCAGCTCGTCCCTGTGTGTTTAACATGTTGTTACAATGAGAGTTCAACTGACAGTCAGGCTTTAACTGAGCCTGGCGATACAGCGAACAGACGACGTGTCAATGACAGACAAGACAAGACATACAACAAAAGCTTCCTTCCTCTCCACAGCTGGACGAATAAACCGAACCCTGCGTGAACATGCACAGGTCAAAATGTGAATGGTGTGTGTGTGTGCAGAGTAACTGTGGTACATTCTGCTCTGTGCTTGAAGCTGACCCTGGAGCCTGTTGCTTCTTCTTCTTCTTCTTCTGTGATTTTTAATGGCAGTGGGCATCCTTATTGTTGCATATACCGCCATCTGCTGGACTTCACTTTCTTCTCATTTCCTTCTTATTATATTCTTTTAATTAATCCGGTTGATGTAAGGAATCTCATAATGATTCTCCTCCCTTCCTTAGTTCCCCCATTCCTTCCTTCCGCAGCCCTCTCCTCATCATTTCCCTCTCTCTTTCATATTCAGGACATTCTACCATCACATGCTCCACTGTCTCCCTCTCCCCACAGTTACATCGACCAGTTGGATGTTTTCCTATTATATAAAGTGTGTTGTTCAGTTTACTGTGCCCTATTCTTATTCTGCTCATGATTCCTTGCTCTGTTCTATCATGTCCATAACATCCTACCTCTCCTACTACCCTTTGTAATTTGTATAAGTGTCTCCCTTTTTCCTGCTCCTTCCAATGTTGACTCCACTGCTTGTTTATTTCTTTCCATATTAAACTTTTCCCCTCTGCCTTTGATAATACCACTTTCATTTCCACCTCCCCTTTCTTTACTGCCTCCTTAGCACTCTTATCTGCTTTTTCATTTCCTTGTACCCCTAAATGCGCTGGAACCCACATGAACGTTATTTCCCTCCCCTGTTGTGTTAATCTGGATGTTTTTAACAGTATTTCATAAAGTATTTCCTGATGTGTTTTTGCTGTTCTGTTTTTAATGCTTAAGAGTGATGACACTGAATCGCTACATATTGCTATCTTCCTGTCCCTTATGTCCTCCACCCATTCCACTGCCAGCAGTATTGCACACAGTTCCACTGCATATACACCCAAATGATCTGATGTTCTTTTTTACATTATGAAATGATATCTGGGAACCACCATCGCTGCGCCCGTTGCTCCCGTTAACTGCTCTCTGGATCCGTCTGTATATACGTGAATATGATCTCCATACTTTTCCTCTGCATAGTGTTATGGAATTTTCTATCCTTAGGTTACACGAGGTCACGTGTGGGCCTTGAGGTCCTCAGCAGTATTAATTGTTTGGCTTTGATTGGGAACAGGAGGTGCCAGTCTATCTCAACACTGTGGTGGCCAGGGTCGAAGAGACCTATTGCTGTCTTCTTAGACATAATAGATAGCTGGCTGTTGACGTTCCAATCTGCGTAAACAGACATCTGTGTCTCCAGACTAGAATATGCTGACAATAACACCTCCATGGGTAAAGACATTCTCTTTGGCTAATTCTGGGCGTATAGTATTTGTGGTGTTATCTTGGGGTTTAAAGTCTATCCACCAGGATGAGTTGGGCAGAATGTGAGACCGACTCCACTTCTGATGTACTTTGAGAGTGTCTCTAATTCTCCTTGGCCAAGTGTCAATAAATATTACAGCATAAGACATCAGAGGCTCCTGAACACTTTCTTCCCTTCTGACCTCACCATTGACCTTTGACTTCAGCAATTTCTCCACAACACATAGCTATAAAATTCCTGCACTAAATCTGCTGCTTTATTTCATCTTTTGATGTTCCATATTTCTAAATCTACGCTTGTTTCTTGTAACATCCATTCTGGTCTTGCTGACCACAGAACTGTTGGACTAACTTCTGTTTTTTGTATATTTAACTGTTCCACTATTCCCTCACTGACCCATCCAAAACTTGATTTTTTTTCTTTCCCCTTTTCCCAACACATTTCCAAAACTCTCTTCACTGGATGCTCTTCACTGTGCCCTTTCAGGTTTATCCAGTAATTGGCTATAAGCTGTTTTCTTCTGACCCATAATGGCATTTCTCCTGCTTCAACCTAAGGGGAGCATACTGGTGCCGTTCTCATTGCTCCTATACAAGTTCTTAACGCTCGAGCTTGAATAACATCTAGCTGTGTGAGGACTGATTTCGCTGCTGATCCATATCCCACACAACCGTACTCTATTCTTGATCTAATTAATGCTACATATATATATTTTAATGACATAAAATCAGCTCCCCATTTTAATCCAGCCAAATATCTCATAACATTCAATACTCCCTTACACTTTCCTACTATACCTTTTACATGTTCTCTCCATGTTAACCTGGAATCGAAAGTCATTCCCAAGAATCGAAAACTATTTACTCTCTCTAAGTTCTTTCCATACAATTTTAACTTTTTATTTTCACTGATTTTCTTTTTTGAAAAGAACATTATTTTACTTTTTTCCACTGAAAATTTAAATCCCCACTCTAATCCCCATTTTTCCACTTGGTCTATCCCTTCCTGTAACTTCTTAACTATATGATCTATATTCCCTCCCCTCTTCCACAGTGCCCCGTCATCCGCAAACAAAGATCTTCCCATTCCTGTTGGTATGTTATCAAATATCTCATTTATCATTATTGTAAATAGTGTCGGACTTATAACACTCCCCTGCGGCGTACCATTCTCTACAACATACCATTCTGAAATTTCTGACCCAATTTTAACCTGGATGACCCTTTCCCTCAGAAAATCCATAACCCAGTTAAGTATATTTCCCTCAATTCCCATTTGATGCATCTTAATCAGCAAACCTTCTCTCCACAACATATCATATGCTTTTTCAACATCAAAGTACACTGCAGCCACAATTTCTTTATTTACCTGTGCTTTTCTGATTTAATCCTCTAAACACAACACTGGATCCATTGTGCTCCTACCTCTTCTAAATCCACTTTGATATTTAGTCACCAGTCCCCTCTTTTCTATATAGTGCATTAACCTCTCATTAATCATTCTCTCCATTATTTTTCCTATATGTGACGTAAGAGCTATGGGTCTGTAGTTTATTGGTTTACTTGGATCTTTCCCAGGCTTCCTAATTGGGATGATTATTGCCTCCTTCCAACTTCGTGGGATTTTACCCTCTTTCCATACTTTATTGAATAATGATAATATTTTGATGAGTCCCCCCTCACTTAGATGTTTGATCATAGTATAACATATTCTATCTTTACCTGGTGCACTCCTTCTTGATTTTCCTATTGCTTTTTTCATTTCTCCAATGGTAAATGGTACATTTAACTCGCTTTCCCTATTGTCCTTTCTTTTTAACCCCTCCCTGTTTACTTCTCTAGTTTTCTCTCTACCCTGTCTTCCCTCCTCAGTTAAATTATTTGAGCTGTGCACCACAACAAACATTTTAACCATTAACTCTGCCTTTTCTTTATTGGTTACAGCTACCTCATTTCCAGAACTTATGACTGGGTAATTCCAGTCCTTCCTATCTCCACCCATTTTTTTCAACATTCCCCAGACTTCTCCTATCTTAGTAGTGCTCCCAATCGATCCACAAAACTTCCTCCAATACAATCTCTTTGCTTGTCTTATTGTTTTCTAATTTAAACGCTTTATTTCTACTTTTAACTGCTTGCTTGCATTTCTCATCCCACCATGGTACTAACTTACTTTCCTTCCTGCCTGTACTTTTAGGTATAGAACTGTTTGCTGCTGAAATGATTCCCCGCTTTATTTCCCTATCCATCATTTCCACTTCCATGTTATCACGAATCCGCAAAAGATTTTTGTCACATTCCTTTGTGAATTCTATCCAATTAGCTTTTTCTAAGATCCACCTTCCCCTAATCTCTCCTTGGCCTGTACTGCTGCTATATTTATTTTATTATATATAGGATAATGATCACTTCCTATACTCCCTTTTTGATCCACACTCCACTCACATAACGGCGCTAGTGCATTGGTCACTATTGTCAAATCTAAAGCTGACTCTTTCCCAGTATTTACATCTATCCTTGTCCTTCTCCCATCATTAACACAAACCAGATTCTGCCCATCCATCAACTCCTCCACTATCTCCCCATTGCAGTCATTCTTCTCACTCCCCCATAGTGTATTATGAGCATTAAAATCTCCACACCACACTGTGTTTCCATTGCTCTTGCCTTCCATTTCTTCCAGTTTCTTAATGTCCAGTTTTCTGCATGGGTTATAAAAGTTTATTATCGCCAGTTTCCTCTTTCCTATCCATACTTCTATTATAATACTCCCCATCTCAACTCCAATATCGATAACCCTGTAGGGAATGCCTTCTTTTACAAACATGACACATCCACCTCCTGTCCCTTCCCCCCTGTCTCTTCTAACTGACACGTATCCTTTAATAATAAAATCTAGGTTTGGTTTTAACCAGGATTCCTGAATGCACAATATGTCTGGTTTTACCTGTTGACTATATATGAATTGTTTAAACTCCTGACCATTAGCAATTAAACTTCTTGCATTCCACTGGAGGATTAACATTATTATTAATACTACCCAATACATGATGATCCTTGACTGGCCTGAACACTCAACTCATCTCTTACCTCTTCCCATCTTATCCCTCTCATATCCAGATGATGAACTGCTGCTTTAACTATTATCTGTATTCTTTCTGTTTTAGATTTAACATCTGCAGTTGCATTTATGACTCCTGCTATAAATGTCACCAATCTCTTTTTCACCTCCAACATTTTCTTTTCAATTTCTTGAACACTACTTGTCACCATTTGCTTCTCTCTATTCTGTTGCTTACCATTAAAATTCTCCTGACTCGCTCTCTTGGCAGCTTCAGCATACGATACTTTTTCATTTACTTTTATCTGCTGTACTGTTATTTCTCTCTTCATAGCCTCACATCCCCAATACACTACACTATGTTCTCCACAGTTACAACATTTTGGTTTCACACCTATTCCACATTTCCCATATTCATGATCTCCTCCACACCTTGCACACCTTCTTTTTCCTTTACACTGGTTAGCAATATGTCCATATTCCTGACAGTTGAAGCACCTCCTTGGTTTTGGGACAAACTCTCTCACATTATATTTTACAAATCCACAATAAAGTTCTCTTGGGATAGTTTTTGCATCAAACTCTACCACTACTGTCTCTGATTCTTTTTTCTCTGGTCCTCTTGTCATTCTTTTAACATCTTTAACTGTGATTCTCATTTTCAGGTTTCCCACTAGATCCTTCATGCTGATACCAAGGGGAACCCCTGTTATCACTCCCTTACATCCAATATTTCTCTGCTCACCAACTTTCACTGTTTTTGTAACCTTCATTTTTCCTACACTCACCATTTTTTGAGCTTTATCTACTTGTGTTTCTGTGTTACACCCAATTAGCAAGTTCCCATCTCCTAACACTTTAGCGTATTTAACTTCTCCTACTTGAGCTCTGATTATTTTTGTGATTTTTAGTGGGTCCATTTTTTTTACTCCCCCTTCTCCCTCAAATCTCACCACTACATTAAGGGATCCCTTCCTTCCACTCCTTGCCTCCTCTCCCTGCCCCTCACTCTCCGTGCCTTCCAAACTATCTTTATCTTCTTTCTTCCTCTTTCTCCCACTTGCCCTTCTACATCTTCCTCCTCTCCCTACCTGTTCCCATCCACTACCCTCTTTATCAATTTCATATTCCTCCTCTTCACTCATTTCCCTGCTATTGGAGCTGTCTCCGTTCCCCTCCTTTCCCTCCATTTTACACCCGCTTACAGAAAGCAGTGCTAGGGTACCGCTACCGGACCTATACAGGCCGTCGGCCGATACCCCCACAATCTACTCTCTGTAAGTTACCTACCTACTTTCTACTCTCCAATAGCAATATTACGCACTCTATTCAAACCTTCCTGGATCTCCAAAGTCTCTCTTCCTGATACACTGACACGATCTCACTCACACACCAACTCCCACACACAAGTCTTCGCCAGCCTGTTGCTTCCTTTGATACACGATGTGAAAACACACTCACCTTGTTTCACACCGCTGCAGGACGAATCTGCTCGGTTTACATCCGTAAACGTCACACACACCGTAGCCAATTGGGACTGAGTGCGCTCAATTTAACACTCTGGCGTGTGCCGCTAACGTTCGGGCAGGCGGTGTATGCACTGCTGCTGCTACAATGAGCTCACATGACAACCTTTTCTTCAGTGACTGCGATGAGTTTTAACGCTTTAGTTTACATCAAACTGAAACATCATGTTCACGTTAATAATGAGAAGCAGAAAAAAGAACAGCATGATATTAAATACACACACTAGCCTGACATCACCTGATCAACTTTAAAATTTAGAGCAAATCAAAGAGCCTGGACTCTCCACTGAAACCAGTCCAGCTGTCACTTGAATTTGACTTCTGCTCAGTTGGTTTCTTCCATAATTGGCGCGGCTTTATCAGGGCCGTTTCCAGCTGTTTGGGGGCCCTATGCAAGATGCTATTTGAGGGCCCCTATCTTTTCAAACTCTGAGGGAGAGATTCCTAACCTTTTCAGATGATCTGTGCTGATGCAACAGTCTGTTACATTTTAAGAGGAAAACAGGCTGGAGTACATTCATAAATGTAACAGATGCAGAATGCTCCTGAAAAATGTTTAATGTAAACTTTGAAAACAAGGTGACATAAAAACTCTCTCTCCACCGGTCCAAAACAGTAAAGAAGAAATAACTTCACTTACTTAAATGAATAAAAATACAATAGAGCAGCCTCCATATTAATGTGCAAACAATAAAAACGATGTTTCAGGTAGTAAGAAACATTCACATGTAACTCTGTAACCCCTTCAGCACCATTTTGGATCTGTTTCTGTGATTGTGGTGTGGAAGCACAATCTGACGTTTGAGGCCACTGCACAAGATCAACAGAAATCAGCTAAAGCAAAATGATCTTGAACCAAAGTGCAAACAATGAACACAAACCAATCATAAGAATAATAGTTATTTTCTAGTTTAGAGGGAACCATATGTAACTGTACAATATAATCACATTACTTTGTGATCATAATCTGTGTGATCACAGTTTTATCATCATCATCATCCTCCTCCTGAAAAAAAAGGAGAAAAAAAAGAAAGAAAGATAAAGCAGACCTGGCTTTGCTACTCAGAAAAATAAATATATTTTATTTCATATTTTATTTTATATTATCAATATATTTTGGGATAATTCAAAATACCTGTCTTTATTTGTAGCCAGGCAAACCAACTCATTTGTTGTGTGAAGCACTTCTATGCTTAAAAAAGTATATAAGCTTTCTTTATAGGTTATAAACAAAACTAAGCTGCTATGATAGGGAAGTGGTGACTTGTGTGTTGGGGTAATCAAGTCAAAATCATCTTTGGGCTGGGCTGTGACACAGTGAGCGATGTCCACCGACATGTGACATCTACAAATAAAGACAGGTACTTTCAATTCTCCCAAAATATATTGAAGCTGAGCTTGCAGCTTGGGGGCCCCCTGGTGCTTTACAGCTACGTTTGTTGTGACATCTCTCAACTTTGGCTTTCAGAAAATATCAAAGAATACCAAGATCTGACTGGGGTCATGTATTTGCTTAGTTAGATTTTCGTAGAAGTCATTTTTATGGAATTTTCTATCCTTAGGTTACACAGAGTCACGTGTGGGCCTTGAGGTCTTCGGCAGTAGTAGATGTTTGGCTTTGGTTGAGCACAGTAGGTGCCAGCCTCTCTCAACACTGTGGTAACCAGAGTCAAAGGAACTGAATGTTGCCTTCTTAGACATAATAGACAGCTACCATTGATGTTCCATTAACATGAACAGACAACAGTGTCTCCAGACTAGAATGTGCTGACAGTAACACTAACATGGATAAAATAAGTATTTGTGGTGTTATCTGTAGGGGTTTAAAGTCTGACTACCAGCATGAGTTTGGCAGAATGTAAGACTGACTCAGGCACTTTTGATGTACTTTGAGAGTGTCTCTAATTCTCCTTGGCCAAGCGTCAATAAATATTACAGCATAAGACATCAGAGGCTCCTGAAAACTTTCTTTTCTTCTCCCTCCTGACCTCACCATTGACCACTGATTTCAGCAATTTCTCCACAACTGTCATGAATTGTTCCTAAGTACAGAATCTATCTCGAGATAACGACACGAATAACTTGAGATATCGAGAAAACAAATCAAACTAACTCATTATCATGAGAAATGGAGGAAATAAAACATTTGAATGCATGACTGCTTAGGGCTTCCATACCTAGGAAATGTGCTTCACTTTTTATGAATATAATAAACAGAAGTTCCCATGTTCAGTTCAGATCAGGATAGAGCAGGCTCATATAAGGACAAACTGATTCTTCAACATATTCCCCCTGTGGGGATCACTCATTATGATCATTTTGACTCATTATGGATAAACATGCAACAATATCTGCCAAAGATCGTGCATATTCCTATCCTTTTCAGCTAAGATCCAATCTAACATATCACTTTTGCCATGCTATTCTACTTGTTTCATGCATTTGTTCACCACATCTTAAGAGCTTCATTAGTGTAATTAACAAATCTCTGTTGGTTATAGTTATTGTATTGATCCAATCAGCATTTTTGTTAATAGTAAGCAAGGGGAGTAGAGTTCATCTCATTTCATGCTTTGAACTCCCCTGCAAGTCCTTTAGGTTGTCCTATGTTAACTTATTAAATATGGCAGTCGGTGTGTATTGTATTTTATACTTATGAATCCCATTTGATGCTTCCTTTACTGTTTTTTGGCCTTTTCAAGCTTTTATTGTATAGCGACAGCTGAAGAGTGACACGAATGTAGAGAGAGAGAGATGGGGAATGACATGCAGCAAAGGGCCACAGGTCAGATTCGGACCGTGGTCGCTGCAGCAAGGACTAAGCCTTTGTACATGGGGCGGATGCTACCAACTGACAACTAAACGACACCCTTTGATGCGTTCTTGACTTTGATGATATTGTTCAGTCCCTTATATAACACCAACACAGGTAATCTCATTCACACTAATGGATAAAGCCCAAAACGGTGGTAGGTGGCAGAACACGTAAAAATTGTTCACCTAACTTGAAAAGGCCAAAAAAAAAAAAAAAAAAAAAATATATATATATATATATATATATATATATATATATATTTCACCTCATATCCAATAATAGGTCAGCTATACCAGAGTGGTGATGGTCATATAGTTATGTTCTCACAACTTTGGTCTCAATGTAGGGTTTTCATACCATACCGACATCCTAATGAATGAATGAGGGAGGAATGTTAGCATGTGGAAACCAGGACACTACCCAAGTTACTTTACATTCAGCAGTTGTGTTGCCTACATAAACCCTTCTTATGTCCACAGAAACTCCACTACTCGCAAAACATTCATACTCAATTGATCAATTTTATAATTAGTGTGGGACTTGTACTGTGATGTGTAAATCATAAATTCGGCACGTGCATTATGTAGTTGGTATTGAGTATACTGGTCCAAATAGCTGTGATTCTTTTGAGATCCATACAGCAGTCTATGTTGAATACCACCAATTTAATCCTTCTCTGGGGATGAAAATACCCTCTCTACACTCATGCTGCTGTACCTTAGTACATTTGTCAACAACAAGTTTTCCTGGAACAGCTGTAGGCGATGTTTTTAGGGCTTCTGAACACCATGTGCATTTTCTAGATGCCATCTATAGTGTACCATGTCCATTTACACCACTCATTTTGATTAGCTTGGTTCCAATTTTTTTTTTTTTTTTTGTATCTTCCATTGTTCTAACACTTCTCTGCATCGGCCTAAATATGGTCTGTGTGTCTTCATCATCATCCACTTTTGGTTAAGTTTTGGTTTCCCTCCTCAGGGTCATAATAGTCATAATAGTCATATTATCATAACCATAGTTATCATCAACTGCCTCTATAGTGTCTTTATCCATTTTGATGTAGGGGTGACAGTTGAAGTGCTTCTAGTTACAGTCTGGATTGTTACAGTAGTCACAGCAGTGCCTGTTTGTGTTTCAGTTGTTGTTACTAACAGAGGAATTGGAATCATCACTGTCTGGTTCTATATTAAACTTAGCTGGAATGGTCGTCTTGGTCAATGGTGGAACAGTTACACCTTCACATAAATTCCGTCTTGAGGTAACAGCACCTGTAGCAGGACTTAAATTCATTCCTGCAGTCTGTGTCACAGCAGTACAGCAGTTCTTGAGTTAGTTCTTGAAGTAGGAGTCACAGTGGTCCTAACAGAGTGGACATGGTAACAATTGTATCAAAGCTTGTGGTTCTAAAAATTCCAGCCTCCTTTGAAAAAAACAAGATGGGGCAGTTTATCTATCTGGGTGCAGAGAGCTGAACACACGGGTGTCTCAGACTGATTAGGAGTTATTGAACCGCCCATGCAGTTATCCATGTGTTCCTGTTATCTCTAGCTCTGTTTATCCTGACACAATAAGAAGCTTCCTTTTAGCAAAATTATTTCTCAGTTTATACAGGCTGTAACTTCTCTGTTATCTTAATTTTCTTTTTCTGTTCATTCAGTTAACTTCAGTTTTATTTATATACTGTAAAATCATCACAGAAATGATCTCATGGCACCTTCCATACACAGCAGGTCTAAGCTCGACTCTTTATAATTACTATTTACAGAGATTCAACAATTCCAATGAACAAGCACCTGGTGACAGTGGCATGGAAAAACTTCCTTTAAGAGGCAGAAAGAGACATTCCTGACACAAATACAAACACGAGTTTCTTTCAAATGTTGGGCTGTCTGTGGGCTAACAGGTATCCTGGAAATTACAGAGCCAATGGTCTTCAGTTAAATCTGTGCTGTCACAATGGCAAAAAAGTTTACTTACAAACTTAACTTAGAGAGACTGGGCACATTTTCTCTCCTCTTGAATTAAGAGCAGCGTAACAATAGTGAAAACGCAGGAGAAGTAGACAGTTTTGTTCTGATTAAATTAATGTTGTGTGAGAAAAAGAATTCACACAGAGGTCTTGAATAGCTCAGGATGTTTCAGTAAGATTAAACCATCTATCAGAAGATTTCTGGAGATTGCAAACAGTTAGCATTGATGTGTAAATGACACATTCAGAGGAATGATGTCCACTGATGAAGGTGAGAGGCCCTTCCATCAAAACAAAGAGCTGAGCAGACATGACACACATTGATGACAGCGTGTCACACACAGAGGAAATGTTTCTGACACGTTTAGTTACAGTTTGACATAAACTGAACTCCTGTTTGTGGTGAACATAAATATATCAAATGTTTTATGAATAGCATGAATGACCGATATTTCACCATGTGCATGAGTCTAAAGCTGTGATATGTGTTCACGTATTGAATATCGATTAGAACATTGAGTGATTACTGAGGAGGGGTCTGTAAAGACAGCTCCGCCCCTCTCCCACCAGCAGGCGTGTCTCACCACTGTAGCATAACGAGCGCGCCCTGTGTAACGCACGCACGGTGAGGCGCGTGCATGCTCTCTCTGTGTTATGTCATTGGAAGTGTCGCAACTTGTGCGCTCACTCACTCGCTCACCCAGCAGCAGTCAGACAGTCAGCTGCATCTGTTCAGAGGAGCTGCAGAGATCCAGGTAAGACCGAACCAGCGTGTCGTGACTGTACACTTTGTCCGGATCGTGTCCACGTACGTACGTTCGGGCCCGTTGTCCCAGTGTGTTCTGAGTGGACCGAGCCTAGTTTGGGGCCCAGTCTGTGATCACATTTAGTAGAGGGAGTTGAAATAAGCTGTGTCCAGCTGCAGTCAGCCTCTGACTTGTACATGTAGTACCCTGTGCTGTGTAGCGGGCTGTCCATTGTTCCGACGGCCCGTTATTCCTCCACAGCGTGCTCATCGAGCTGACACTAAAAACACAATGACAGAAACACACAGTGGTTTCAACTAACAGTGGAGCGCATTCACTGCGTGTATGTGAGCTACACAGAAGAAGTGCAGAGCCTGAATCCTGTTCAGACATAATGGACGCTGAAAAGACCATCCATCCATCCATGTTCCGTAACCACACATCCTATCCTAGGGGTCATATGGGGCTGGAGCCTATCCCAGCTGACCTAGTGTGAGAGGCGGGGTACACCCTGGACAAGTCACCAGGTCATCACAGGACACATAGAGACAAACAAACATACACACTCACATCCAATTAACCAATTAACCTTATTAACCATGTGTTTGGACTGTGGGAGGAAGCCGGAGCACCCGGAGAGGACCCACGAAGACACGGGGAGAACATATAGACTCCACACAGAAAGGCAACCGAGGTTCAAACCAGGAGCCTCGGCTGCCTTTCTGTGTTTCTCACTTGCTGTGAGCCCACCGTGTCAGCCTGAACAGACCAATGTAGCAAAAACTACAATTTACTGCATGAATGTGTGTGTGTGTGTGTGTGTGTGTGTGTGTGTGTGTAGCACTTTAATTTAATTTTCTTGATTCAAACAGAAGATTGTACTCTCTTCTTCTGTTTGAATTAGAAAAAGTCCTCTTTGCTCTTTAAGTAGCTCTTGTAAAGCCCTGATGTGTGTTTGGACTCATTATGCTGCTGCAGAATGAATTCTTCTCCACAGAGATGCAAATCAGAGGGTGTAGTCTCTGGACGACATACTACTTCCCTTTGGTCATGGCGTCTGTTGGGTGTAGGTGTCTGATAGTGTCATTCTCTGTGCTGCTTATGTCCTTACACACCTACATTTTTGTCATCTACTGTGAAATGCTGATTTTTCTTAGTCGAGCCTTGTTCCTCCTCGAGACCACGACAAGGCCGCCTTCTTTTGACAGGACTTTTGCTCATTGGAGTCTTCTGTTCTTTATTTAGCAAATTGATGAAGTTCCTTTAGCTTGCCGTATTCTTCTTCTTCTTCTACCCAACATGGTTAAGTTGTCAGCAGTGGAGGAGGAGTCACATATCTCATTGTTGACATCAGCACCATGCTGACAGGTTCAGCAGGCTTTTTCTCTGAAGATCAGTGACGTTTTTTTTTTTTAATCTGTCTCTACACTGTGTTCAGAGTCAGAAATAATTACATAGTTGTGGTGATGCTGAAAAACCTTTTGACCTACTATTTTCACCTGTTTTGTGATGAGTAACAAAACTAGAATAAAAGTTTAGCAGCTAAAAAATGTATTAAGATGTATGTTAAAACTTTTACAGACATTTTGATGTACTTTATGTGCCGGATGTGCCTTCTTGAATTAATGACCTGCTTTGAACACATGAGAGGGTTCACTTGACTATTGTTATAGTCTTGACAGCTGGACACATGGAATAGAGAGACACAGATGCACACCAACAGCAAATCATTAACTAACTACTGTTCCATCAACCTGCCCAGGGACTACAGGTGGAAAATAGCAATCTGCTAGAACCTGGCACAATGCATATTCTCTTGTTGTACAAGATTAATGTCTTATTGTGCGCTGTCCCTGTCTTGATATAAATAAAATTACATTACAATTACAACTATAAACTGTAATGGAGATATGGCAACAATAATGACAGTAATAATATATGTAGTGGACGTCGTGCAGGACCACAGCAGCAGCCACGATCCATGAGAACCTGCTGGACGAGAGAGCACAGAAACTCCGGGGAAGAAGTTTAGTTAAGAACTACTGTGTAACGTCTTGTCTTTCTGTCTCAGTAAGCATGTTTGGAGCAGTGGTGGTTGGCATTGGGATTGCAGGTCGGGTGAGGATTAGAGACATGTTGACTCCACTGCCTGGCACTCCTGCAGAGAAACTCACTGTCAAAGGATTCATATCCAGGTAACACAGCATCAGCATGTCCACTACAGATAAAACAAGCAATAACTGTCCTAGGCATAACATGGGTATGGAAAGCCAGCCAGTTCAAATATACATGACTTTAACATGTTCACAGCAAGTTGTTAACGTGTTGTTAACATGTATTAACACATCATCAATGCATAGACAAAGCATTGATTTTTCACATGGCGTTAAAACATTGACAACACGTTGACAACGCATAAACAACACGTTAACAACATGTTATCTCAGACATTAATTTCCCATCATTCTGAGCCACTTGGCCAGTTCAAAGTGGTAAGTGTCACATGAACACTAGGGTTAAACCATTTCTGTAAACCTGGGGGTTGCCTGATAGTTAACATACAAAGGATCGTCTTATTTCTTTGTCCTTTTCTTCTTTGTTGCTGTTGTGTTGGTTATGAAAAATAAAATATTTGTATTGCAGTTTTATGACTTACAAATTTAATCTTAATAATAAATATATAAATATAGCCTGAGATCACGTATTGTAAACGCGTTATTAACATATTTGAGCTGGCTGGCTGAGGTAGGGTGTGTTCTTATGTAACTTTCATGAGTGTTTGCATTTCAGTGTGTATCCATAAAGAACAAATAGAAAGACGCATGTCTAACTCAAGGACTGTAAGTCAGATGAGGCACTGATCAGGCCTGAGGGGCATCTCTACACTCTGCTCTGTGGAGAATATGGCATGATCTATTTTTGATGGATGCCAAATCAATCAGCACAGAGCAGGTTGATGTGGCAGGAAGTCAAACACAGAAGCAGCATAGAAAATTCAGTCAATTTTCAAAATAAAACACCCTGTGCAGACTCCAGATCATAAAAATAGACAAGGGAAACTATTTGACTATGTAGCCTGTTTACTCATCATCATCGTCATCATCATCATCATCATCATCATCACCATCATCATCAAATCTGAGCAGGTTAACAAAGTGTGGTGGGATAAATATAATGAAGTCATAATGATCAGTATGATCCTGACAGATGGTTTTGTCAACAGGAGAAGCCTGGGCACTCAGGAGGGGGTGAGTCAGATCTCAGCAGAAGAGGGTGTGAACAGAGAAGACATTCATGTGGTGTTCATCTGCACTGAGAACGTGTTCCATGAAGACAGCATCAGGTAATATACACGACAAACAACTGCAAAAAAAAAAGTCAGTGAATCAATGAATGAATGAACTCAAAGTAAACGGGAAAAAGCAACAGAGAACGTCTTAGAAAGGTGTTGGGCCTCTGGTCCTGGATGACCATTTCAAGATAGCCTCTATGAAGAAGACACTGACAGATTTCACCGACAGCTGAAGGGACAATCAGACTAGCATGCACTTAATTTCACTGTAAAATATCTGCTCATTTTTGGCACATTTGCATAGAGAACGTTGATGTCGCTCAACTTGACATTGACATGAGTACAAGCACAGGGGCTTTTGCAGCAGCTGATAGTTAGTGCTAACCTACAACTTGCTGCTTGCCTTGTTTATCTCACTTGTGTTTACTGTTAAAATACCCATTTTCTGAGCTCCCTGGTAGCTCACCTGATAGAGTGTGTGCTCCATATATAAAAGGCTGAGTCCTTACTGCAGCGACCGAGGTTCAGTGCCAGCCTACGGCCCTTTGCTGCATGTCATCCTCTCTCTACAGCTGTTCTATCCAGTTAAGGATATTCTATTCTATATGCTGCACTGTGAATTGATGTGAACAGCACTTGGAGTCTTAGGTCTCCAAGTATAATTAACACATGAAAAAGTATTTGCACAGTGAAGTATAATATAAGTGGGATGTGAATAAGGGCATGCATGCACAGTGAAACAGAGCTACATGAAGTCATGCTGCTGTTCAAGAGTCTTTCAGCTCTTGGAATGACCTGTGGTTGAGCTCCTTCTTACATGCTGCTGAAGGAGTTGCTTAAGTCTCATGCAGGATGTGGGAGGAGTTGTTCATGATGTAGGTTGAGCTCCTTCTTACATGCTGCTGAAGGAGTTGCTTAAGTCTCATGCAGGATGTGGGAGGAGTTGTTCATGATGTAGGTCAGCTTTGCTAACTTCCTCCTCTCTCCCGCTTCCTCTCTGGAGTCCAAGGGACAGTCGAGGACAGAGCTCTCCCTCTTGACCAGTTTGTTAAATCTTGTTCTGTCCCTGTCTGGACTTATCAGCGCATGTGTTAAACGAAGTCCATGGTTTTTACGGTTCAGGTAAGATCTGATCTCTGTTCTCGAATCGTCCATCAGGGACACAGGGCGGGACAGGTCACAGTTCATCACAGGGCTGACACATCAAGATAAACTACCATTCACAGCTACAGGCAATTTAGAGTCACTAATAACCCTGTCTGTGTTTGGACTGTGGGAGAAAGATGGAGAGAACCCACACAGACACAGGGAGAACATAAAAATGCCCTAAAACACAACCTACAGTTTCTAACGCATATTCTGACCAAGAAAACTCTCTCCTTCTGTCTCATCAGAACTTTTCTGCAGGCGGGGAAACATGTCTGTGTCGAGTATCCCATGACCATGAACTACAAGGCTGCTGTGGAGCTCTGGGATTTAGCCCAGGAAAAAGGTGATACTCATTTATAACTCTGTGTAGGGGCAGCTGTGGCTAATGAAATGATCGGTGGTTTGATCCCCGGCTCCTCTAGTCTGCATGTTGAAGTGTCCTTGGGAAAGATACTGAACGCCAAATTGCCCCTAAAGGCTGAACCATCTGTGTGAATGTGATTAGATCCTGAACTGATGAGCAGTTGGCACCTTGCATGGTAGCTAATGTCATCAGTGTATGAATGTGTGTGTGAATACAGCTAATGATGACAGATCGGAGGATGTTGTTTAATGGTAATAAACAACATCTTCCGCTGTGAGGAAGGTTTCTGAACACTGAGTGCTCCTGATTGAACTTAATCCTCAGATCAGCTCTGGTTTGGTGATATTTTTGCAAAAACGCACAGGCCAGCTAACATTTTGTGCATCTCATTGTGTGTGTGTGTGTGTGTGTGTGTGTGTGTGTGTGTGTGTGTCAGGAGTGATTCTCCATGAAGAACACATTGAGTTGCTGACAGAAGACTATAAAGCACTGAAGAGAGAGGTAGAGGGAAAAGGCCTGCAGGATGGTACTCTTCATTTTACTGGTAAGAGACAGCAGTGTGTGTGTGCTGACTTTGACTCTTCAGTCTGAGAATCTGCCTCATGTTTTGATGATGTTTCCAGTTTATCAAAATGGTGCCATTCAGTGAGTTGGATCAGTACCACAGTCACATTAACACAAGTCTGATGTGGAATGTTGTCCTGAGAGACAAAGGGGCAAAAAATAGAAATTTAGGTTTGGAACTCTAAAGCACTATGAGGAAATATTTATAATGTGTGTGACCTGTAATTTGTTCAAGGTGGACCTCTAAAGCCCGGATTCGGCTTCCCATCATTCACTGGCATTGCTCGCCTCACCTGGTTGGTTGAGTTGTTCGGTGAGCTGTCAGCAACCGCAGCAACTATGGAGGAGGACTCCAGTAACAACTACAGCAAGATGACTGCAAAGCTGCTAACATCTGACAACAGGTGAGAGAAGATACCTGTGATTGTCACAGTGATGGAATAAAAGACTAAAACCAACCATGTGCTGATCCTTCCCTCAGTACTGTCTGAACCACTCCCTGAAGTCCCACTCTGCTGTTGTTAGGGACAAAGTTCTTCACATGATAGTCACTGGAAAATGGCCAGATTACCAACATGTATGAAGACCATTGTAGTATGTGGGGATGTGTTCCAGTCTTCACCCTCCCTTGGTTGTCATGACAGTTTGATCACACGTGGAGAAAGGTGAATTACAGAGGAAGGATTTATTTAACTAACATCTGTGTCCTTCTAGACCTCTAACGTGGATCGAGGAGCGGGGGCCGGGACTCCCTCGAGCCAAGAACATCAACTTTCACTTTGACTCCTGCACTATGACCCAGATGCCTCCTGCAGCCAGGGGAGCTGTGGGCATCTTCATGCAGGACATGATCAACTTCTCTGCCAAGCTGGCGGGCCAAGTGAGTCCTGAGGAGGTCCTGAGAGAGAAAAGCAGGATCCTGCACTGCTTGAAACTGGCAGAGAGGATACAAGAACTTTGCCAAACTTGATGGGCACTGTCCAGTTTTGCAAGTTGTAAAAAGTTGATATTATTTAGTTACATATCAAATGTGGTCATACTAAACATCTTCAACTCAGCAGCACAAGATCTATACAATGAGTACAGTTTCAGGATCAGTGTCACCAATTCAGTATCTGACCAAATGTGGTCACAGTTTCCCCTCATATGAGTTCTGGTATTGAATGGCCAGAAAAGTGTTTTGCATTATGATGTCACACTTAAGTTGAACCTTATTATGATGTCAGTGAACCTTTGATCTTTTTGAATTTTATCATCACTTCATCATTTATGCTTTTGGATATTTTTATGAATTCCTGAGTAATTGCCAAAAACAATCTGATCAGTTGTCATTGTTTCCTTTTGACTTTTTGGACTTACTGCTGCACTTTGTTATAACATTGTGCCTTGAACCTTTTTACCACAGACACATCACACAGTCGTAAAATTAAAGTATTAAAGTATTACTTAATGTTACCTTCACAGTTCTGTCTGTAGACACCAGACCAGGTATCGGGCCTGTGGGTCATAAAAACTGTTTAATAGTTTGTGGATGAAGGTTGAAGCGTCTTCTGATTAACACAGACAGGTGGATGATTGATGCCTACATGCGGGTTCAGATGAAATTAAACTACTACTTCTCACCAGAGACAGAGGTCAACCTGAAGAGCTCTGCTGCTGTTCTTGTTGTGATGTAATGTAACATGCAGTATTAAATCCATAACACTAAAATTACCCATGCATTTCTCTGTCTTTATTTTCAGAGCGTAGTCCTTCTGTTGGTATTGGTTATTTGTTCTGATTATTAAACAGGAGGTAGAGCGGGTCGTCCACTAATCCGCAGTGATTAGCTCCTTGCCGAAGAGCAGTTGAAAGTGTTAATGTGTGTGAATGAGATATGTAGTGTAAAGTACCTTGAGTGATCAAAAGACTTGAAAGGTGTTAAGTACAGTTTTGTGTTGGTCTCTCTTCTTATTCTATAATATTCTATAATCAGCATTTATCCAAAGAGCAGGCATAGGAATTCTACAGCAGTTCAGAATAAAAGAGAGATAAGGGTGTGTCTATCGTCCTCAGTCTCAAGGCATGGTTGAGAGAGTGAATGGAACCCTCAAAGCTAAGCTTAACAAAATCTATGCTAGCACGAAGCTAAACTGGGCGGATGCTTTACCACTCGCACTAATGAGCTATCGCATGCAAGTAAACAGAGTAACGCATTTGACCACGCATGAGATGCTTACGGGTCGACCCATGCCTACACCACATTTAAGGGGTCCCCATAAGGGACCCCTACTTGAGCAACTGCAAATGGAGATAAAGGAGTACATGAAAGAATTAACTGCCATACACAGATCTATATATTTGCAGGAAAAAGGCCGAACCCCAGAGTCCAGTTGGGTGACGGAGGGCCAAGTGGTGCCAGGGGACGAAGTCTATATTAAGGTCTTGAGAAGAAAGTGGCACGAGCCGAGACGAGAAGGTCCCTATAAAGTGGTGCGGGCGACGCCAACAGCCGTTCAGGTCGAAGGAATTACCACGTGCTACCACCTGAATCACTGCACCAGAGCTGCGAGAGCTAAACAGGAAGAGGAAAAGTCTGTTCAAAACAAAAATGAACCGAAGAGCAAAGATGAACAGATGTCCACGATGGCAACCATGAAAGTGGCAGAGGCTCAGCTGGCAAGTGACACCCCGACTTGTTCCCTTGAGAACTCGGACAATGAGTCGATGGACTTTAAGGAGGAAGAGATATGAGAACTTTATAGTAGAGGAACAAGGACTGAAATTTGGATAGAAAACACATCAAATGTTTGTGCTGAAGCTGAAGCCATTCTGCCAAGGACTTTGAACTGTAGAGAACAATGTGGTGGACTTTTATTAATGGTCAATTAAGAGTGTGATTGGCTGAGTTATCTCATTGTTATCATGATCATGCTATTCCAAGTAATTTCACTGAGTTATGTTGAATTCAATTTTATCTCGAGATGAGTTTTGCATTTACACTTCTTGTCACACATCAATATGATATGTTTCTTATTTTGTCACTTAATTTCATATGCAGCCACATTTTGATTTTGTTTTATTCTTGTTTTTACACATCATTTTGATTTTGTTTTATTCTATATGTATGTATAATCAATATGTACATGTAATCAGTATAATCAGCAATGCAGGCCATTGTGTGATCGCCTGTGTTAATGATATAACCAAAAAGCGTTTCTGGGAGTCATAAGGGAATTTTTCCCCTAGTGGGTTTTCGCCCTTACTTGCATTGTTGCTGTGTTGAACTGTTAGTGGGGATTTGAAATCCTCAGAGGAGGGATATGTCGTGTTTTGAGTGATGCATATATATATATATATATTTATTTAAATGTAATATAATAGAAGCATGTACATAGACACACAAACACACAAGACACACAGATGAGGAAATATGTTCAGGAAACACAGCTGGGATAACTGCCAGTATTAAATGTTCCTGTTCCACCAGATAACATTCAGTCAGTCTGTTTTCAGGTCGCCTTGACCAGATTATGGAGAAGTCAAGTACACACACACACACTCATGAGAAACACACATACATTACTACATTCGCGTGACGCTCAGAGCATTGACTATGTGATCATAACAAAGTTCAGGATGGTTGGGTCCATATCTGGTGATTTGACTATGTAACAGTGATATAAGAATGGTTATAAAAAGATGTGAAGATTTTAAGTAAGTAAGCAGCTGTCTCCGTGTCATTTTTCATCAAGTTTTTTGGGAGTTTTTTCCACAACACTGTCGGCTTCAGAGCATCTCACATGTACATCCTGGTGACCTTCCAATGAAATCAACACCTCAATAACACCCGAGACCACCAAACAGTCAGTGCCAGTACAGAGCCTCCTCTGATTAATCATTAAAACAATCAGAATCAGTTTACCAAATGTATAAAATAAAAGTCTTTTATTAAAACATTCAAATGTGTTTCAGTCTTATTTTTTCCATAACACAATCATAAAACAATGTAGCAAGATGTGAATATAAAACTTAAAATGATGGACAATAGAACATGTTGTATTAACTTACTTGAAACTTACACAGCTTATATGACTCGACCGAGCTCTCATGCCTGAAACCTGCTGAAATCTACTGGTTGATTGGTTGGTTGGCTGCTGGCAGTAACAGCAGCACAGCAATTCAGTGAGGCATCAGTCATCAAGACAGTTCTTTCAAACTACAAACATAATTAGCATAATACTTCTGATCAAATAATCAGAAACCCTTACAGCAGTCTAACTCACTAACAAAACACAGCCTTAGCTGAGCTCAGAGCCACACATTAGGTGAGCAGTCTGTTTTTCAGGCTGATGTACTTGGAACTTGGTTTTGAATGCAGCATATCAAGTCCTACGAACAGTCTCTGAAAGACTTCAAATGTTTTGGACAGTTTGGGAGGATAATCCCGATTCAGGGCTTAGGTCAGTCCAAGGAGGAGGCAGCAGGCTCTGGCCATGTTATCCAGACCAGTCAGCACTGGAGTTCCATCGATGATGATGCCCACTGCGTCCAGCTGCTGACAAATGTAGATCTTCAAACTCTGTGTTTTAAGGTCCTCGTGCACTTTGTCCTCTGTGGTTCTCTTGAACAGATCCCAACACACACATCGTGTACATGCTTTGATTTAAATAAGGACATTCAAAATTCATGTGATGAAGTTCAGATGATGCTTCATCAATCATTCCATCTGACTAAAACAAAAACATTTGAAAGCTTTATCACCATTTCATTTCAAATCCAGAGTGTTGAGAGTAATGAGCCAAAACTATTCACATGACGTCACTGTCTGCATATGTTAAGCAGTGTTACTGTCTAATGTAATGTACACTACAGCACTGAGAAGAACTTTTGTACCTAGTAGTGATTATTTGTATAGTGGAGAGGTGTTTTTTTTCCCCAAATTTAAATGCTTCATTTTAGTTTATGTTTACAGTATAAGCATAGGTGGGAAAAAGTTATCGCTTTTCTCCAGCAGAGGGCGAAATGTTTTACTTTGATTACCTAGACGTCATATAGGTTTGTGGGAAAAACCTAAACAGAAAGCGGAGAATGGCAGACAACTTGCAAAAAGGCTCACATTTGAGTTTTCAGGGGCTCTATTCATTTTGGCCTGACATTTGTTTTCTTATAGCACTGACTGAGCAGGAACAGCTAAATAAGTTAAATAAATACTTGAGAAAAATATTTTTTTATATAGTACATTTCTTTGCCTCTTTTACATGCAGTCCAGGCTTTGAAAAGAGAGTCTAAGTTCACTTTATTATGTAGTATGCTAATTTAAAGGCTCCTATTTGTGTTGTGTGCAGATAAATGTAGCAGTTTACATCAGAAAGTCTATACTTTTAATTCATTCTGTTTCAGATGTGGAAAGTATAACCCTCAGAAAAGTATATATTTTTTATATACTATATATATATATATATATATATATATATATATATATATATATATATATATATATATATATTTACCTCTTTTATATGCAGTCCAGGCTTTGAAAAGAGAGTGTAAGTTCAAATGTAGCAGTTAAAATGGTTCAAATATATTGCTGCTAAATAAATCTTAAAAACTGACTCACATGTGATGTGCATTTTTTTGGGAATATGGCTCCTGATATAGTCTGTAGACATCATCATCATTCAACTCTTTCACATGAAAAAAAGCAAACTAAAAATCGCAAAAATTGGCAATATTGAAGAATCGCAATTAGTAAAAATCGTAAAAGAATCGAATTGGGAGAAAAGCATATTCAATATATATTCATATCCAATTCCAGTCAGGGACTTTAAGCAGCTTTAATGGACTTTGACTAGCTTTAAAAACCCACCCTGCATTGTTATTGTTCAATTCATTTTCAGTTTAGTTTTCTCCCACGTCACTGCATTGGTTGACCAAGACTAGACTTGGGAAACATGGGAGGAGAGAGACTCATCACACCAAAGCAGCACAGAGAAGCTCCTAAAACTCTTCATGTGCTCCTCCTCAGCTACACTCATGCATCTTTTTTTTTCTAAAATCAACAATCATCATCTTGGTTTTGCTGATGTTGAGCTGCAAGATTGTTGATTTCCTCCAAATATGAATTCTCATCATTGTTTAATATGGGTACAATGATGGAGGTGTTGTTACATCAGAACGGGCTTTGAGTACCACAGGGTACTTTGTCTCAAGCTAACATGTTTACCTGCCTTCTAAAACAGACTCATGTGACCAGTGAGTGTAAGGGCGCTTTCACACCAGCGCTGTTTGGTCCGCTTTAAACGGACCAGAGTTCATTTCAGATAGTCCGGTCAACACTTTTAAGAGTAGACTTAAGACTTTCCTTTTTGATAGAGCTTACCCCCCCCCTCTCTTTCTATCCACCCCTCTCTATCTTTAACTCAACCGGTTGTGGTGGATGACCATCTACCAATGAGCTTGGGTCTGCCCGAGGTTTCTGCCTGTTAAAAGGAAGTTTTTCCTTGCCACCGTTGCCAATAATAACTAATAATATAAATAATATTATAAAGAGTACGGTCTAGACCTGCTCTGTATGGAAAGTGTCATGAGATAACTTTTGTTATGATATGGCGCTTTATAAATAAGGTGTGAAAGCTCATCTGAACTCTGGTGCGGACCAAACAAGCGAACTCTGGTCTGCCTGAAAACGTGGGTCCGCTTGCAAGTGAACCCTGGTGCGGTTCGCTTACAGTGGGAAAGCAAACGGACTATCCAGCAAACCAAAGATCAGAAAGCCAATCAATGAGCTGGGTTTTCTTCTTCCTGGTGCTTTTTTTCTTCCTAGTCAGTGCTTGTTTTGGGAAATACCGCCCCCAAACAAGCAGCTGTTGTAACTGCATGATGTTGTCCAAGCGGTTTGGTCCAGTTTAAGAAGTGCAGTGTGAAAGTGAACCAAACCAAATGAAGGTGTGAAATTCTCCACCCAATCGAACAGAGTCCCCCGGACTATCCTGGTGTGAAAGCAACATAAATTTCATCTCTAGATTAAGGTCTTGTGTTAATTTGATCCAAGTGTTAAAGCCCACACGTTGTTAAGTGCATATTAATTCAGAATCACTACAGTCAACAATGATGTTCAATGAACTGATACACTCTGAAAATCATTGATATTCTCATCCTTGTGCTACTTAAGTAGTTAGCATGGCAACACATAGAAGTCAAACTACAAGAAGACTTAAAGACTGGAATTCTGACACTGATACTTACATGATAGTCAGAGATCAGCTCCTGCACACTCTCACCTAAGTACTCGATGACGCATCTCAGAGTCACGTCCCTCTTCTTCACCACTGAGGCATGCGGGTCCTACAGTTAATCAGTGACTGATTGTCATGACCTGGCTCTGAGAGTCATGGCAAAAAAGGGAGTCCACACCATGTACGTCTGTTACACAATTCTTTATTAAATCAAATTAAACCAAATTAGACCAAATTAAACAATCATAAAGGATTTAAAGTTATGGAGTGTGTAGAAGCAGTGGTATCAGTGGTGTAGGGTGTGCATGAGTGAAAAGTGTGAGTGTGCAAGTGTTGATACTGTAGAACAAAAGCAAAGGACAACCTAAGGCATAAAGCTAAAACAAGCTAAACCAAACCAAACCAAACCAAACTGGGAACAGAGGAGCCCAGCACAGAGCAGAGCCAGAGAGGGATCAGCAGAGACTGAGCTACTGGCTGCAGTGGCATAAATACTCTACTCCAAAACAATGTAATAAGAAACACCTGCAGACAATAACCACACCCAGAGAAGAGGAGGAGAAAGAAATAGACCACACCCAGGAGAGGAGGAGGAAGGGACACACTCAGGATGCCACGTAGGGCATCACACTGATGAATAAGAACTCCTCAGCAAACATCATCCCAGTCTACACCTCTCTAGTTTGAGTCAAAGACAGATGTGAGCTGAGAATGACATGGAACAATCGTATGTCTTGATGAAGACTATATTACCACACTGACCTTTATCAGTTCAATCAACACACTCTTCATGCGCTGTCCAGCAGCTCCACCCTTTGAGCTGAATAATTCCAGGAACTTTGGAGTGTATCTGTCCAGCTGGGAGAAAAATGTGGACTCCAAGGGAATTGTGTTGCACCTTCGGAACTCTTCATTTGTCTGAAAGACGGGATTTTGTCAGTTACTTATCCAGAAGAGGACAAACAGAAGGTGTATAAATGACAGACATGTATTTCCATCACCATCATTCAATCAGTTGGTTTACCTGCACCGGATGGAAGAGGACAGGCCATCTCTCCATGAATTCTACCACCTGCATGGACTGACCAACCACTTCCCTTCTTCTACAGCTGTATGTTCTGGACATCACATTGTTTATCCTCTGTCCATTGTTCTTTGTCTTGCTGTCTGCAATGAGCTCAAGTCTCACATTCTCCAGGCTGTCATCTGTTTCACCAGTTTGATGTGGAGGGAGGAAGTTTTGTTTGTGTTTCATCGCGTTTATCAGCAGTTCAGGGTTTCCATGTGCTTTAAGTTTGACCCAGTAATTTCCACATTTATATTTTAGGCTTTGCTGCCACCCGTAACATCCATTGAAAGAGCCAGGTTCCCTCAAGCAGGGATGCTTCTCTATTAGAGCCTGTGCGACAGCAGCCCTCTGTGGATTGTTGGGATAAGCTGTGTAGGAAAACATGGCTTCTGCCAGACGCTCCGAAATGTCAGATTTGACACTTGGGATTGTCAGCAGGGTTCCATCTTTCAAAAACTTTTCGTTGCCTTGCCTCAAAGCCATCTCAGTGTTATAAGAGAAGGCTGTGAAGGCTTGTGAATCCACTGAATGTACATCGTCAACAGGTGACACCTCAGAGGTGTCGGCGTTGCGTTCCTGGAGTACTGTGGTCACTATTATGCCAGGTGGCACATGCACGACTTTGAGTGTGTCTTTATCCTTCAGATCACTGGTAGAGGTAAGTGTGAAGAAATCATTAAAATCAACATCTTTGTACTGAAGACTGATGCCTGTGCTGATGGAAAAAGCTTGCTGGAACACTTTAATCAGATCCTCCACAGACGAGGGCAGGCCGTTCTGGAAAGTTATCTTCCTGATTTCATGATCGATGATGACTCGACATCTCAGAACGTCTTGCACTTCTGCAAGTAAAGGAAACACAGAAACGGTCATGTGTTGACAGGCTTCACGTTATTAAATACAACTACAAGTTGACATAACAACTACCATGTCACTGTCTGTAACACAGCTGTCATAGCTAACTTGTTTCTGAACACCTGACAAATACATGGTGCACACTGTAACTTTGTCTGTCTGCCTTGTGGTGCCTGGCAGGGAGTGTAAAGTTCAAACAGCTGCATACATCCACACAGTAAATGTGTGCACTAGAGTCTAAAACAGGTTTAACTGTGACATTACAACATTTTAATTCAATATCAAAAATATTGATTGATGCAAGTGTGATTTAAAAAATTAAAATAGAGAACTGTGGAAAATGTTTTGTTGTTACATATTAGAAGATTCAGACTTTCTAAAATAAAACGGTTCATGGATTTATAAAATTAGATTTTTTATCTTTGTACTGTGATTAAGCTTCCCTGCAGATTATCACATGACTTCTCCTTGAATTTTGATAAATTCTTGAATTGATTATCATAGCATTATACCGGAAATACAATTATTTAAATTATTAAATAGTGCTAAAATATGCCTACATCAACAGATGCTCAGACCCAGACCCAAGGCAGACCATCAGTTTCCATGAACATAAGATGAGAGAGCAAAAACAGAAATGATAGAAAAACATGAACAGTGTGTGTTCTGCGTGCCTTCATACTGAGATGCGTCACTTAAACTCACATCATGTTAAATGTTAAATGGACTGTACTTACATATCTCCTTTCTAGTCTTCCGACCACTCAAAGCTCTTTTACACTACATATCTCATTCACCCATTCACACACATTCATACACTGATGGTGTAACAGAGGTGTTCCTACAGTTAGATTTAACCAAAAATCCATGTTTGTTGATATTTTGTTTTCTGTATAAACCTGTTTTTGTGTGTATTTATTTTTGGGAGCTTTTGTTTTGTTGGTTTTATTTTTGTAGTTTGACCGTTGGCCCTGACGTGATGTCACTTCCTGGAGATTCTCCTTAGTAACGGTACACTATGAGACGAGAGGTAAGACGGTCTGAGCACTCTCATTGTAAACAATTTCAAACTTGTTAAAAACACTAAATAGAGGTTCAAACTCTACTGTATTTAAGTTGTTAGTTTTGTTCTTTGTTGTGGTCATTTTTGTTTGAATGTGTATATGTATTTTTATTGTGTACAACACTTTTTGTGTGAACAGCACCGGCAGTTGCTCACGCGCCGGCTGTCTCTCTCTCTTTTGTTTAAAGGTGTGTGTGAGAGGACAAATGTTGCTGAACTGATTCATTCACTCATTGTGCTGTACGCAGGTATGTGAGCGCTCCCCTTGTTTTTTGTGGTGAAAATATTATCTTTGTACATATAGTTTTTGTGTATGTTCATGTTTTGTGTAAGAAAAGTGTATTTATTAATGAAATATAAAAATTTGCCGTTGGTTGGTGGTGAAATGTATTTGATTTTGTATTGTGTTTTGATGTAACTATACAATCAGATTGAAATGTATTTTGATTTCTTGATTGTTTTTATAATAACACTAAATGTGTTATAGAGTAACGGTATGCTATGCTGAGGAGAGGTGTGCGTGTGAGAACTGTTGCTGAACTGATTCATTCCATTGTGTTGTACACAAAATAAACCCCAATCCAACTGGCGAACAGATGTCCATCATCTTTCGTTATTAACAACACAACGCAAAGTCCAATTAAAGGAGTGTCAGGCCAGACCGGCTACAGTGGCATTAGCTGCCATGCAAGCGGCCAACTGCTCATCAGTTTTAGGAGCTAACCATTCATACGATGGCACAATATGGTGTTTAGTAGACTGTACAGTTTATTCAGTTCATTTTCTAAACTTTCAGAGTAATACTAGGCCAATTTCTCATCCAGTTTTGTACAATTGTTATTAATATTATTATTATTCGTACATAACTTATACATATAATTATAAAACTATACATAAAGGCCACCAATCCAATCGCAGTATGGGTTACTGATATTTGTCTAATAAATAAGTTCTGCTTCAAAAATGATGCGCCCTTATGGAACCACCGACATTAAAACTGCTCACATTTGTTGTTGTTTTTATTTTGCTTTTATTCTTAAAGTAGCAAATGCTTCACTTCCGGCCTTCAGTTTGTTCAGTACGGTTCAAACAGCATCTTTGACGCAACCGCGGGAAGCTGCTACCTTTTCTCCAGAGCCCGTGTTTAGTCTAATGTTGTGTATCGAGCAGCAGTCAGTAACAATGTCGACAGTCTTCATCAAACCTGTTTTGCTGACATAGAACTGAGACCTCTGGTCTTCCAGCAGCTTCCTCTGGCGGTTCAGCTCTTCTTCGTAGTTTGATATTGTTGTTTCCAGCAGTCCGAATATCTCCTCCACGGCCCCGGCCAGCCGCTGGTTGATGAATGTCTTCAGAGTTTGGAGTGTTTTCATGGCGTGCTGGAGACATAGAGTGCTCGGCGCACACACTGACTCTTCCAGACTCGCGGACTTCGCAGGTGAATTCCCAGGAAGTCTGCTGAGGGTGTTCCAGAACAACAGTTCACCCGGTCCAGTCCACAGATACAGGTAGCTGAGCTCACTGTGAAAGGCAACAAAAGATGTTTTTTTTTTTACATTTATGGATATGAAATTTCGCCATCAGTATGATGAGGCTGATAATAAATGTTTTGTTGGATTATTCTTTATTTTTGTTGACGTCAAAGAGCCCAAACAGTACATCCCTCCAAAACAACTTAAAATCTTTATCAACATTGTTAGCAATAAAGTTACAAATATCAATCCACAGACTTTGGACAAGGGGGCAGTGCCAAAATAAATGAGTAACTGTTTCAATATGTCCAGAACAGAAAGTGCATTTCACATCAATGTCTTTTTTGAATCTTATAACAATATGATCATTGGATGGATAAAATCTATGAATTATTTTAAACGAAATTTCTCTCACTTTATTGGTTAACAGGTATCGGATGGGTAAGAGCCAGATCTTCTTCCAGTCAGTGCGTTCCATGTATTTATTCCAGTATGAGAGCACATATGGAACTGTAGTGACGTCCCTTTTTAACAGGAGTCAAATGAATTTGTTGTTTTTACCATGGTTACCGGTCAAACAAGCTTTACCTACTGGGGTGTCTGACAAGGACAGCAGGTACAAATGTTGGGTTTCCACTCTTGGTTGAGATCTGAATAACATGCAAACACCAGATGGGATTGCTCCAAAAACTTTGGCAAAATCTACAGGAGATACAGGGATATTATATTCAGATAAGAACTCATTAAAGAGTAGAGAAGACCATCCCTGTTGAATAATTGAGCTACATGTACTATGTTATTATTACACCAATACTCAATACTAAAAAGGGATTTGTGTTTAAACAAAATGTCCTTGTTGTTCCATATATAATAGAAATGAGGTGAAAAATTATGTTTGAAAATAAGGGACCATGAGAGGAAGGCCTGCCGGTGCAAGGCTGACATTTTTATCGGTATTTTATCAATATTGTAGTTACACATTAAAAAAAAGTTTGATCCACCCAGTTTTGACAGAGTATGGAAGGGAATAACATTCCAAATACATTAGGGTTCTTAAAAAATTGTTTCGGCCAGTTTATCTTAAAAGTGTTGTTTAGGGTGCGGAAATCTAAATAATTAAGCCCACCATTTTCATAGTCATTCTACAGATTTCTTCACATGGTGTGTTCTATTTTTCCACAAGAAGTTGAGAAGCAGCTTGTCAATCTGAGTAATAACTTTACTGTCCAAATACAGAGATAAAGATGAACAGTAGCCTGGCTGTTGACAGTTGACACAGCTCTGTGACGTGACGGACATTCTCCACGCGACTTCTTGTCACCCAGTTTACCTGTCAGACTCACTCACGTGCGTGATTTGGTAATTTTCATCAAACTGTTTATCTTGTACGATCTGAAGTCTTATTTTGAAATCTGTCTTATCAGCTGTCTGTATGCTCTTCATATTAAAGTGGAACTGAATTCTGGACCATATTCTGAACTTAATACAAATAATTTAATTAACAAGCGTACATATGAATCTGTTATTTAAACTAGAAGTAATAATCCATGATAGACTTTGGAATCTTCCCTTTTCTTCACATACTATAATGACAACAGCTGATACTTTCACTGAGGTTAAATGAGGTTTGATTGGAAACTGAAAAAAAAAAAAAGGAGATCAAATCTTTTTTTATATAATTGATTACTAGAATTCAATCTGACGTATGACACACTGACAAAAAAAACATGATGAGCTGATCTATTAGGCATAAAACTAAACTGCAGTCCACCTAAAAAGTGACAAATAGAACCATGTTGTATTTGAATGAAACTCTGCCTCCGTGATCTTCAAATGAAAATGATCCTGCTGCTCAGGTCTTCAGGTCAGTTTGCCTTGGCAGGCGATGGTCACTTGCCTGCATTGCTTTGTGTAACCGGGAACACAAAGCGGTGACAGAGGCCTCAGAGAGCCTAGGCTTGTGTCCCTTTAGAACAGTACAGCAGTCTGTGCTGCTTAATATCAGCAGTGTCCTGTAATGACCACTGTTGTCACGATCAGCAAACACTACACAGACACATGAATTAATCATAATAAAAACACAGCCAGTAGAATGCTGAGTGCCCTTTTTTACAAAATGTTCATTTCGTAAATTATTTGTACAAATATTTCACATTCTTTTTTCAACGCATACATAAAATCCATAAACCCATCCCTCCCAGCTCTGGACCAAGAGATACAAAGCTAACAAACATAAAATCTACTGCATATAAATATGTCATACATTCAGTACAGTTAGACTCATACACTGATGGCATTAGCTGCCATGCAAGGTGCCAACTGCTCATCAGTTTTAGGAGCTAACCATTCGTACACATTCACACACCATTCATCCAGTTTGGGGTTCAGTATCTTGCTCAAGGACACTTCAATGTGCAGACTGGAGGAGCCGAGGGATCAAACCGCCGATCATCTAATTGGTGGATGACCCGCTCTACCTCCTGAGCCAAACAGTATGTTGGTGATTTTTGACTTCACCAACCAAAGCTCATCACCAACAGAGTTTTTCCCGTGTGTGTACTGTCATGTGTTGTGTCAGATTTCCTTTCTGTGCAAATCTTTCACCACAAACAGGACAGCTACACGGTTTCTCCCGTGTGTGGACTGTCAGGTGTTGTGTCAGGTTTCCCTTCTGAGAAAATCTTTTGCCACAAAGAGAACAACTAAAGGGTTTCTCTCCTGTGTGACACCTCATGTGTGTCAGCAGATGGTGCTTCTGGCCAAATCTTTTCCCACATTTTGAACAGCTTAACGATTTGTTGACAGCACTTTGTCCCAGATCATTTACAGGAACTTGATTCTTTAAATCTGTCTGAGTCTTCCTGATCTCCTTCCAACCATCACCACTGTCTCCAATCACAGCTTCAAAAGAGTGTGAAGTCTTGTCATTAGACCCAGACAGACATTTAATACCAGATACTAAGATCCTGTTTGGTTCTGATCCTCCACATTCCTCTCCATCACCTTCTGTTTTCATCTGTTCAGCTGAGCTGCTCGCTCGAGGCTCTGTGTCCACCTTCCCCTCAGTTTGTCTTTGATGAATCTGTGAGGACTGAGGTTTGTCTTCATCATCACTCTTCACTAGGACATGAGTGAATGGGAACTTAGTGATATCCTCCTCACGCAGTCCTTGCAGCTGCTCACCGTCCTGACTGGTCCATGAATCCTCCTTTTCCTCTTTAATATGTGGCTCCAGGCCGGGGCTCCACTCCTGCTGCTCTTCTTTAACCAGCAATGGCTGCTGGACGTCTGCAGGAGACACTGAAACACAGACACAATCAACTTCTCAATGCAAACAATCAAAAATACATTTTTACAGTTACATAGCTTATAATCAGGTTTTAAATAACTCATCAAAAAGTACTTCTGTCAGTGCGCTTTAGTCCTGATTCAAATATCTCAACTGCTGGATGGACTGCCATGACATTTGCTTCAGACAATCATCATCCCTGAGGATGAATCCTAATGATCCAACAACTTTTCCCTCTAGCACCATCAAGAGGTTAACATTCAGAAACAACTTGGCATTCTAAAGCTTAGTCTAAGGGCTGATTCAGACCTAATCAGGCACTGTGGCAAAAATGAAGGTCTTCCCATTCATTTGAATGGGGATGGTTGGTTGAGGCTTTGGCTGTGGGGGCTGCAGGGTATGCGGTTAAAAAAAGAATCAGTTAAACGTGGAGGAGAAGATGGAGAAACACAACCCAAAGTCACACAGTGGTGGCCAATCCTGTGATGAGACCAGCCAAACTGCTTCACCTGCCATCCATGAGCTAAACTGCAACCCTGACGAAAAAAATGTGAAACGTAATAAAAACAGAATGCAGTGAATCCTTATACAGTCCAGGGTTCAAGTGCACGTGCACTGCTGTGATCTTCAGGCCCTCAGATGGCACTGCATCAAAAACAGATTGTGTCGTGCACATCCCTACATGGGCAGAGGTACATCTCTGTGAACACAGTTCATCACTGCATCCACAGATGAAGGTTGAAACTCTTCCATGCAAAAAGGAAACCGCACACATATAAACCAGACCCAGAAATGAAGCTGCCTTCTGTGGAGCGGAGCTCATACAAAGATGGACTGAGATGAAGTGTCCTGTGGTCTGATGGCTCACATCACTGCACATCAGTGAAACCTGATGAGTGAAGGATGCATGCAGGTTTCAGTACACAGCCATGCTTATTTTATCAAGACAATGTGAGCGCACACTCTGCACATATTCAAACAGCTTGGCTCTATAGAGTCAGAGTGAGTCAGTCACCTATTGAAAACGTTTGGAGCATTATGAAACATCAAATATGACAAAGGAGACTTTGAAGTGTTGAGCAGCTGAAACCTGCATCAAGCAGAATGAGGAAAATATTCCACTCTGAAGATTCCAGAGAAGACTCAGAAGATTACAGAGTGTTGGTCAAACATGGCTTTACTTTGTGCTCATTTCAATATGAACTTTAAATGTTGTCACATCATCACATGTTGGATTCAGTTACATTTTACACGTGATGATGACTTTGGTGGAGATGTGGTTGTAGCTATCTGAATGACAGCGATGGAGTGCTCAGGTCAGCTGACAGCCGCGTGCAGCTGTCCTAACTACAACAAGCACGGATGCTAACTTAGCTGGAGGCTAACAGGTTGAGTGTGAACAGTTGAGTAATCTCTTCACTGCACCACATTAAACGTTACTGTGCTGAACTGAACCTGCTCTCTGCAGCTTCGTATCCAGCAGCTGTCGGTATCGGCTCTCCATCTCCTCCTCACACTCGGTCATTGTTCTCTCCAGGTGGCCGAAGATCTCCTCCACCGCTGCGGTGAGCCGCTGCTGGATTAAAACCTTCACAGCCTGGAGCCGAGACATTTTCCACAGCAGAGAATAACAACAGTCTGCTGTTTCAACCTCTTCTTCTTCCTCCTCCTCTTCTTCTTTGGATTTTAACAGCAGTTGCATGTCGTTGCATTTAGCGCCCCCTTCTGCCCTCACTCCTTTCCTGGTTCCTGTTCCTCCAGTTTCAAAGAAAAACCTCAGAACACTCCTTCTTCCCTCTGTAACCTCCGCAGCCCTGACAGCATCACTCCTGTCTCTCTGTCATGATGTTATTCCATTATTATTACATGTTCTTCTGTTTCCCTCTCCCTGCAGCCACATTGCCCAGATGGATGTCTGCCTATAATAAAAAGTGTCCTATTCTTATTCTGCTCATTATTACTTGTTCTCTCCTGTTCTCTCCACTGCATCCTACCTCTCCTGCTTCATGCTGTATTTTATATAAATGTCTTCATTTTGTCTGGTTCTCTCAGTATTGTTGCCACTGTTGAATTCTCTCCTTCCAGACTGCTTTTCCTCTCTGCTTTTCATAGTTTAACATTCATTTCTACCCCCTCTTTTCTAACTGCCTCCTTTGCAGATGCAGATGATACTGAGTCACTACAGATGAGTATTTTTCTGTCTGTTATGTCTTCCACCCATTTTAATGCCAACAACATTGCACATACTGTAGTTCTACTGCATATACACATAAATAATTTGATGTTCTCTTTGAAATTGTTATCTGATGACTGTGAATCACCGCTGCTGCTCCTGTTGCCGCTGATACTGGCTCTTTTGACCCATCTGTATTGAATGTAAATGTACTCTCTCTATGGATAAAAGTCCTGGTAAAGAGGTGCTGTTTTATTTTTTCCCTTAATATTCCATATGTGCAAGTCTGGTCTCATAGGCCACAAATGTCTGATGTACCTTTAGTTTAGTTTTCTGCTTACTTCTTCTCCTTCTTCATCTTGGTGGCTGGAAAACAGAAATGGTACATTACCTCCACCATATGGTATGGAGTGGAATGTCTACTATTTACACTATTTACATTATAGGATTTACATTATATGCCATGTAAAGGCAATTCTGAGATTTCTTTCAAATTACATTAAATATGTTGGAAAATAGTTGCTGAAAACATGTGAAAAGACATATATTACTGAAATGTCACTTTTTTCTACATATTTCTTTCTCACGTATAATTTCTTATCCACCTCGTGTATCGGAGCTGCTGCTGAAGTGATTATCCCCAGTGTGATCTCTCTCTCTCTCTCTCTCTCTCTCTCTCTCTCGCTCTCTCTCTCTCTCTCTCTCTCTCTCTTTCCTCCACCCAATCTGTCAAGGATATTTTTCATTTTCAGCCACCAGAGGGCATCATGACATCATCTTTTTTATCTGGACGTCCACAGGTAGGTTCCTATCTAAAAAGTTTCTTTATACAGCCAAGCATTGCTCAAACATGCAG
Organism: Sciaenops ocellatus; assembly: GCA_033000465.1. NCBI lineage: Eukaryota > Metazoa > Chordata > Actinopteri > Sciaenidae > Sciaenops > Sciaenops ocellatus. Next base: position 27,698,164 of record CP136881.1, read on the forward strand.
AACTTTATTTGGGTCTTTGAACAGAATATAGGATGCTCATGATGTATTCAACCCGTCAGTGACTTACTGATGCTGGCTTTTTATTCTTTGTTTCAGTGGGTCAAGTGTACTTACTTCACAGGACGGGGGGGGTTGGAAGCGAGGATTACAATCAGCAGCTACACCACTAGATCACTAAATCCTACACACTGCTCCTTCAAGAGTCAGGATGTGACACAAGTTAACAGCGGTGAACTTGTGGATCCTCCATCAACATCAGTTCAGTCAGGGTGGACTTCATTCTGAGCAAAGAAATATATTTAGTGACAAAGTTTATGGCTGAGATATCGTTGAAGATGATAGGTTAAAGGTACATGTGTGATGGCTGCTTCTGTGTGTTCTTGCCAGTGTGGCAAATAATTGCTGGTGGCAGGACTATAAACTCAAACACAGACAGAAGTACTGTATGTGTGTGGAAACAGATGATTATGATGAACAGTACAGACTGTAGTTTTATATCTTCTTGGGGTTTGGAGGCCTTCTCATAATGGTATTTAAATTACTCATATTAGTCGTTGGTTTGAAATTATTTTAATACTACACCGTCTTAATCTTAATCTTAAAATCTAAGTCTCAATCTTGTTTCATGTTAGCACATTGTAAGGTTGTAAGTGTGATATAAATACATTTCATGCTGCACAGTTACACTTTAAGACTGGATCTGCCAAATAAGGACCACCCAGATGAAAAAACAAAACAAAAACACACATGCACACATTCTACCAGAGTCTAACAGTTTGAAAGGTTGATGACAGAACGGACGTAGGAAGAAAAGGATATATATCTGGTTGTTAATCTATTTTTGCAGACTGCTTTGAAAAGTGCTTTATAAATAAAGTTAATACAGGGTGACAGAGGTACATAATCAGCTGCTCACTGCTGTCATTCATGAAGAGCCTTCTGAGGTTCAGATACGATTACTGCCCTTCTCAGGATCAACAAGACGGGAAGGTTTGTGTGTGAGTGTGTGAATTCAAGTATGAGGAGAGTGTGTATGTGTGTATGTATCTTATGTCTGTCTGTCTGATCTTTCATCTGTTTGTCTCGCTGCAATAATAAAGAAAATGTAACTCTGATGATGTCACCTGGGTGGCCTGGGGTTGACCTTGTACATTTATAAGAGAAAAGCTATGTTATGAACAGCATGTGTGCAGTTTGAAAGATGTAGGCTTCAGTCATGCAGGGCTTGTATAATGAATGAAGTTCAAGTTGCACCATGGGAAATGTAATGTTCCAGCATTTATTGAGCTTGACCCATACATGGACATAGAGGACATTTATCCCTCTGAATGCTATTTAATTTGTCCTTGCTCCACACTTCATGAATATAATAGTTAAATGTGTGACAAACAAACCATTTAGAATTATTCACAATGACAAACTGAGTTCTAAATATGAAGCACAGAGCCGTCATCGTTTATTTTATTTTATTTGTTGATGTTAATCCTCCCGTCTTTCTTCCTGTCTTTGAGATGCAGAGTAACTTAATTCAGACAGAACATTTTTTAAAAGTGTTACATAATGACAGAAAAATATTAATAGATAATATTTTGTGGATTTAGCGTTACACTTAAAACCATCACAGGAATATCCTGGTTTTAAATCTCTTAGTTAGAATTCTCATTAGGTTTTATCAGATGTGAGACCATGCTAGTAGTGAGTGAGGTGTTTGCAGAGTTGCTGCAGAACCGGATTCTTGATGTTTCCTTTGCTGACCAGAATACTCGGTCAGACTGGGCGTCTTGTTCTCCGGTTGGTGAAAACCAATGCAAATGTTAACATGTGTGGTATCCCACGACAGAGAAGTGATGACCTGTGAAATAGGAGAGGGTGTGTGCATCGGGAGATGGCTGAGGTTTGACACTGTCTCGTTCACATGCCGGTGGCAGCCTGAAACTGATGCTGTTTGACCTTGCCGATTCTCACACTGAAATACTGCAGCTTTTAAACCGTAGAACTGGACTAAGTTCACCCTGATCCTCTTCTGACAGGACAGATGGACCAGCAAAGGGGAAGAGGAGCTCAGACTAGAAGGTTTAATTTTGAACGATGAATGAATGTCTGGGCCATCTCTCAACTGTCTCGGCTCCATTGTACCAAGCGGATGGATCGTTTGTTTTCAGCAGGTCTGGCAAAGACATTGTTAAAATGTATTTTTGGTCAGGGTGGTCATGTGCATTGGCAAGACTTCATCAATACTATGAGTTAGGGATTCTGGCTGTTAAAATGACACAATCCCAAAGCTTCTCTGACTCCTGAGCCTTTCATCAGCTTCGTAAAGCTTGACTCTTCTTGAAGAAAAAAATGATGATTCATTCATGATTTCTTCTCCTTTCAGGACATTTGAGCTCTACCTGAATGTGGACCGTGTACACACAACATGGTCGCAGTGCATGGGATTATATTTATGACTCAATTCTCAGCATGCAAAGGAAGAGTTTAAGCACAGCCTGTCTCTTTGTTATTATTAATACTCAAAAATCAACTGACAACTCTTTTGATTGACAGACAGGGATTTCAATGATTGCTTCACTTTGTCATATCTGATGTAATGTGAATATGTTTGAGCAGATTTTAAAGACAAATGTTTATCACTCTGAACTATAGCAAATAAAATTCTATAAGAATAGAAAGCAAAACCAGTATGGCAGTTCAAGATGGCAGAGGAGCTGTCACTGCAACCCTGCATGAACAGAAGATGTCAGACTGACATCTCCTAACCATTACAGTAATGCAGTTACTTCTTTTAGTAATTCAGCAATTTCAAGTGCCATAATAAAAGTACACATACAGTCCATTTATTTTCATTAAAAAAATATGTCTGAACATACACATTAACATGAATCCAAGATGTTATACCATTTTAATAGGTTACCCATGAATCCTTGTGCAATCATGTGAATTAGCACTATAGATCACTCAATATGTTATTATAGGCCCATTTTAATATCCAGGACAATTTGATACAATATGTGGTATCTATCAGCTCCATCAGCTCTGGGGTCATGGCCTGAAAAACAATGACATTGTTTTAGGGAATCATAAATGAAATCTTGAAGATACAGGATGTAAGATTTGGTGACATCTAGTGGTGAAGCTGCAGATTACAACCAACTGAATACTGGTTGCCTTCAAAGTGGTCTTCATCTAGAGTCAGTGTTTAGTTTGTCTGTTCTGGGCTACTGTAGAAACATGCAACAGGCGACATGGAAGATCACCTGCAGATATAAAAGAATCCAAGGTAACTGGACCTTTAATTGACTTAAATGATCTTCTCTTCCAGTCATGTCTTAAAATTGCTAATCAAGACTTCATGTCAGAGTTTCATATGGACAAAGATATTTATTTAATAAACTTTGCAGCCCCACAATGGAGTGTATTTATACCATAAAAAAATGGACAAACATGATTACATTGACACAACCGTGCATAATCAGAATCATGTCATGTTAGTTTTCTGTGTGGAAGCCTTTCACCTCTCTAAAACTGCTGCAGTCTCCAGGCAGGCCAGCAGCTGTCAGCCATCAGGACTATTTTGGTCATAGAAGAGGCGAGCCAACTTTCACACTTTAGAGTTAGAGTATCTCTAATGGAATAGACCGCTGCATGCTGGGGGACAGATCAACTTAAGCAACAGGGAATGTCCCTCTTTTCTTCCTAGCCATTGTCTAACTGCACTGGATGAGACTGCAATACTCTGATGATTACGTACGGCATCTAGTGCAATGATGATATATTTTACCGTAGTGATTAGAGCCCAGTGATAGTAAGCATAAATTCCTTGTTGCTTGTGAACTGAGTCTCCAACTTGGAAAATAAAGGTAGGGGACAAAGAAAAGACAAACACATGGTATATAATGTAAACCCACTTTTTAATTTCTCTCCATAGAAACAACAGCCAAAAAACAAACAAAACCCAACGTTGTAATGTAATATAATTTATAACAGTATGTGCACTGTCATCAGCAAAGGACAGGATGACTTATTCATTTAGCAATCAAGCCAAATATTCAAAATACAGTCATGAAGTTTGAGAAAAAAGGCTCTCACAATGCCTTAACAAGCATACACACAGACATCCTATACAGAGAGAAAAATATCATTATTATTTCAGATATCAGTCATGATAGATCGTCCTGTTAAAACGCTGATGGCACATTCGGTAAAATGAGCCGAAAATAAACTGTACAAATATGATTTCAACAAGAACAATGTTGGAGCTCATTCCATGCACATCCATAAAAGGTTCCACTTTGATCTGTCACAAAATCCTTCCTTCAGTAGACACACTTAAATCTGGCTCCACACTATCTGCTCTCACTCAGTTTCTCATTTGCTATTTATTGTAATTTAGCCCCCCCCCCACCCCCCCAAAAAAACATTCCTGATAAAGTCCAAGGCTCACTTCTCTTCTCTTCCCTGTTCTTCTCAAAAACAACATTTCATCAGACACATCAGACCAGTGCAGTTTCAATCCGTTCTTTCTCTTTCCTACTCAAATGACCTCTTTCTGTAACAACCTTGTTTCCTCTCTAAGATCAGACCTGAGCAAAGCATGATGTTAAAACACCCACACTCCAGCAAAGCTCTTATTTATGAGGAACACATGGCACCCACCATAGGCCTTCTACATATGATAGCTATATATATGTATATCTATATATACTGTATGTATATGTATGTATGTGTGTGTGTGTGTGTATACAGAGAAATGAACTCGCTCTGTCTCTCTCCTTCCCTCAAAGTTCAGCTCTGTCAAGACTGCATGCTATTGGTGAATGATACAAATCTGCTTGTTAAATTTCCCCAATGTTAAACTTACTTCAGGCTTGTCAGTGAATGCACTAAAATGATTTCATTGAGCTCTAAAATGAGACAGACCTGTGTGACACTGTGAGAAATGTTCATTTACTGGAGAGTGGGTCTAATGCAGTCGTCAGATCAGAAGTTCATCCTTCTGTATGTGAACTATGTGCTTTAATACCATAACGTTGGCTAGTTTCACCTACAGTCTTAAAATACCCGTAAGCGCAATAGCACAGCACCATTCATGTCTGGCATCAAATACAGTCACCACAGTACATCTGAAGTTTCCCCTACTGTAAGTACAATATGTGTTCCCTAACTCAATGCATTCAGTAGCACACACCATTGTGTTCCACCACAGTGCCAACTAATCATCAACCCGACATCTGCTAACAAACTCTGCCTCATTGATCAAATCTGCAGCTCATCTCAAAACTTTCATGTAATGCAAACCCTTTAAAAGAAACAGCACAAAACAAAAAAAGAAATAAATACACGTGATTATTTCCCCCTTGATGGCTTTAATTACATACATTCTTTGAAAGGTCACTTCCTGGTAATAAATTACTGCAAAGTGGAAACCAGCTTCATGAAAAGCTGTCAGAAGTCTTAGACTCTCGAGCTGAAAAATAAATCTCACTTAGAATTATAACATCTGAGGAAAGCTCCAATACACCATGTTTTCCATGAAAGCAGAGTTCCATTCAAAGTATCTGGGTATTATGTGTCAGGTGCACATGATATTTAAGACCTCATGTAAAATGTATAGCTAGAGGGCCCTAAAGAACAATTCAACAGCCTGTTTTAGCTTGGACACACCCCCTTTACATAATCTAAAATGCTTCTTTTAAATAATAGTTACATATGTGACCATAGTTCTATGAATTCTGGAATGATGCCAGAGAAGTGATTAAGCTAACTGATGTTCAGTCGAGGGTTGAAATATTTTAGATGTAGTCACATTTAAAGACACTGAAGATCGACTAAAGGTTTACTGAATCACTTTCAAAAACCGCTTCCTGTTTCTCTGGAGGACCTTTGGTGACACAGTGGACTCTTAAGATTCAATTTCTAATCTATGTTATTTACACTCTAAGAAAAAGTCTGGATGGATGGATGGATTTTCTGTCAACTGCTAACTATGTTGCTCCTTTTTCCTGATGGTGTAGAAAAACTATGAGGCTCAGCTGCTGTTCATATGCTATGTGTTGTCCAAGATGACAGACAAAGCGGTTTCCCTGCAGATCATGAACAGCACTAAATTCCCAGTGATGGAATGAAGAAGATGCATGTCAGTGGTGTTTCTGATGGAGTTTCAGTGGGAGTCTACAGACAAATGGGAATGGAGCTTTTCATTAAGGTGTGAATCTAAAAATGCACTGGAAGCACCATACAGCAGCCTTATTGGGACTGAAGTTTCAAATGTAAGAAAAGTTCCACACTGACTTTTGCTTTGACTTCTGTAAATCCATTCCAGACTGTCAGCAGTTACGCATAACTAATGTGACTTAACACACACACACACACACACACACACACACACACACACACACACACACACACACACACTTTATACAAAGTTTTACTCCGACATCCAAACCAACAAAACAAAGCGAGCCAATATCTGCATGCTAATCTAGGCACCACAATCATATTATAAGAAAAATAAGTTATTCTAATTTCAGCAATCAGGGTGGAAACATATTTAAGACAATGCTTTTTCTTCTCCTAACGTAAACTTAATTAAGAGTTCAAATATTTCTATGTTCTCTATCTAAAACCTTTCATCCAAACACAGAAATACAGTCGACGTGGCATCATGCGTGTTAGTAGTGGCTGATTTCAAACAGAAAATACTTAATTTTGAAACCGCCATTCATACACCAGCAGCAAAAAATGTTCCTCAGAGCAAAAATCAATGAACTTAATAAAATGACCCATCTGTTGAAAACATTCTGCTCCTACAGAGTGGTCTTTATCATAGTAATGCAGTTTTGACAGTCATGTCTGTAATTTTCTAATTATTTCCTAGAAAGAATTAGAACCTCATGGAAATGATTTGTAAATTACAAAACCATAAAATGAAGCGCATCAACCATCACATGTAGAAATTTCAGCTTGTTGGTGTGACACACATATTATTGAAGATGAATCATGAGGCCATGTTACACAGAACAGATATCATGCCACATGTTACACTATTTAAATGTCTCTTGTCAGACAAAATCCACTGTTAATAATGCATCAAATCATAGACACAGACTGTTAATAATTGACTAATAATGCCAATCATTATTAATCTTAATCAGCAAATAAATTATTTGATTGGTTAAAGCTTCAAAATGCACATTTTCACATCAAAATAAATAAATAATATACTGCATGTTTTGCATCATAGCTCTGATTTTTGTCTGTAAAGGCAAAAACTATTTCAGTTCATTCTTCCAAGGACTCATGACTGACAACATGAGAGAAATCATCATCATCAACTCAACATCAATAAATAGTATTTCCTTAACAGAGGAGTATTTACTAGATTAGCAAATCAACAGCAAAATACAAAAATATACAAATTAATATGGGGCAACAACAAAACTTTCATTTTTCCCAGAATGGCCATAAATCATTCAAACCAAAAAGTTAACGTTAGCCCTTCAGCAGAGGTGGATGCAAACATCAGGCCCAAGCAAAAGAGAGAAAATACAACAAAGAAGAGTTTTCTTGGACTGAAATTGTCAGTGCAATTACATAGTTGTACCTTAGTGTGTTGCATATTCCAAAAATATAGTATACAATATAAAACATAGTTTAGACCAAAGATATATCAGCAAGTACTGTGTTGTCCATGTATCATGATTACTTTTACTGGTACATCTCACAGACAGTATATTCAATGGACTAGTAGATGGTCATTATGGTATTTTGTATTTGCATTATGTTCTCAGCTTTGGTGAGGAAAAGGACACTGAGACCTAAAGTTATCATAATCAAAACAGCTGTCCATGCCAATGGCATGACATCTGGATTTCTACCTTCCTGCGTTGATCAGGAAGAATGAAGCAGAGTTGACATGTTTTTATGTATTCTGACAGGAGAGCGTCCTGTACCGAGCGTCATCTCATCCTGATCTGGGCCAAAGCACACTAGAGATCTGAATTTTGGTAGTGTGCATTTAGTTGACCAATGCCACGGAACTGACTGGGATGTGAACCCTATCAGACCTGGTAGATCCAGATGTATAACAATAATTTTACAAATTTCAGTTGTGACTCAACCAGTTATAACTTTAGTTTTGTTCATTTAATTCTTTCGAGCATACAGAAGCACATTACACTGCACTGTCACTGACTTTACTCATATCCAAACATTGAAGCATTTCTAAGAATTCTGATGTTAAAATACACTCCCTGATTTTACTGTACAGCTCCAATTCCAAACATTTCCTTCCAGTTTACTGTTGGACTCAAAATGGAAGTTTTAGGAGGATTTTCCTGTTAAAGCACCTCAAGCTGCTCTTTAAACCTAGCTTGCTATAACATGCTAGTACAGCTACATCTCAGTAGGTACAGGATATTAACAGCTAGCTGCTTAAAGTTACAGTCCAGCTTACACCTACCAGTGCAATAAACTGCACATAGGAAATCATTAAAATGCAATGCCAGTAGAACAGTAGTGGAGTACGCACAATAACAATCAAATATCAGACAGCTGGGATAATTTGCACTTCTTAAAAATCAGGAGTGTATCTGAATGCTTCCTCTATCAATGAAACAGACTGGTAGTATTAGTGAAGGCAGATACAGTGATGCAGTGATCACATCAAAAACAAAATGACACCTCTTATTTAATAGATTGCAAAGAGGAAATGCACTGTGGAATAATAGCAGTTTAAAATGAGGTGAAGTTTTCCAAATCTAACTTTGTCTTTGAATTTTGGAATAAACCCCTCTGATTGTCTAACGTGCACCTGATATAAAACGGCAGGCGCTGAGGCCCACGGAAACAGATATGAACAGTTTGATAGACAGACTGATATAAATAGAGCTGCTCTCCCAGGACATGGCAAAGGGAGAATCAGCCGAGCGTTTCACATTCCTGCCTGGGCCCTTCTCACCCACCACCACGTCACTCTGTAAAATGGTAAGGCAGCTGTTGGCTTCCATCAGCTCAAAGTGCATCTCCGAACATATCCAGTCCACCACCCACCCACACACGTACACACACGTACAGAAACACAAACAGCAGAAGCAGACACATACGTGTAAAATATGCTGAGATGTGCACAAGCTTGGTTTCCATCCAAACAGGTTTGTGTGGAGTTTTATGTAAGAGAAAAGTTCAACAAAAGGTTCCACTCCTGCAAAAACTTCTTCATGCTCACTTGAGGCAGAAAATAGTTTCTTAATCAGCATGTTATGCAGGGGGTGGCAGCAGGAAAGGCGTTGACTGATTAAATAATGAAGGCCTGGTGAACAGTTCAATTAAAGTGCCCTACAGTTCAAAAGAGGCTTTCAGAAATGTTTTATGGACCAGATCTGATTGCCACAACCTGCAAATTTGTATTTGTATATTCTATTTTATTTTATGAGCACATTTCATGACAGCATGGCATATGAACAACATAAGGTGGACTCAAAGCAGTAGTTGCTTTTCCAATAATAATCATCATTGTAACGGCACGTTCTTCTGGTGGATCATTTAGGAAACAAATTCTCTTCAAGTCAGCTGGACGACGCACAAGCTTTTTATTGCAGCATTTCAAAACCTCCAAATTTGCTGAACAGTTGGATGAAATGAAGTATAAATGGAACTACAGACAGACAAGAACACACATTACAGGCATTTATAGGCAGTATAGATGCCAGGTCTCACACTCACTCACACTCACTTTACTCTCCAGGCCTGCTGTTATTTCTAACCCTGATAGAGGGGCTCGGGGGCCCCTTTCCAACCAACGACTGCTTGCTTCAGCTGTCACTGCACTCTGAGTGGAGTCACAAATCATCGCTAGTCCAATCAGGTTGGACTCAGACACCAAGGGTCGGGGGTTATGGTGAAGGTTTCATCTTTCTCTCTCTCTGCTTCCCCCCCCCCTCTCTCCCCCGTGTGTTCTTCTTCCCCTCTACTTCTTCTTTTCCTCCTCCTCCTTCAGTCATCTATTTTCAGTCCTCTGTTTTGCCTGCGTTTGCCGTTCTGACTGGCGCCATTTTTAAAAAGGCCCCTTTGGCTGATGGAGAGTTAGCCACTTGGGCGATTACTTTGGATGAGTCCACTGCAGGGTAAGAAAAGTTGGAGATTAGGGATAGAATGACTTTATTATGCTGAATGACATTTAGGGACTGTTTGTAGCCATACCGCAACTATGTATGTTAACTACAGCAACAAAAACAGAACTTTGGATATAAAATAAATAATTCCTATTTAGTTGTTTTATGGGCATAGATAGGCAAGTTATGAAAAGTAATGCTAAAAGTGCTTAAAACAAGTAAAACTAGTAAAACTATTAGTTCAAATTCTCACACAGTGACCAGAAGCAGACCTTTCTTTGAAACCGGCTTATATTAAGTCAGGTCAGTTAACTGTTGACTAAATTCTTCTGCAAAACAGCAACTGTTCTTCATAGCTTTGGATTTCTCTGGAAACCAAAGTTCAGATTCAGACCAAATCCGGCATTGTGGCCAAAATGTAAGTTTTTCCATTCATCTGAACGGAGTACTGTGTTTTAGCTGCAGGGGTGGCAAAATTAAGCCAGCTTCAACTTTTGGAGAAATGCAACCTGACATTACGCTGTGGTAGCCAATCAGACTAGTCAAACCTGAAAATGTCTCTGAAGCTGAGACGATCCAGGTGGAATCATGGACTTAACTCTAATTGTCTACCTGTTGTGTTCCGTCTAGGTTTATTTCAGTAAGCGTCATTCAATAATGAATATAATACATTCTATTTATAGAGAGCTTTACATGATACTCAAAGACACTTTACAGGAGTTAAAATCATCAAACAACACAAGAGTTCTTATTTCAATTTGTGTCAGTTGGAGATAAAGTTTTCCTCCAAACTCAGGGGGCTAATTTGAGTTTAATTAGCTATCAGTTACAGCTCATTCTTTCAGCTAAAGTTGTCAGTTCAGCAGGGAAAAACCACAGTTGTCAGTTAGAACTGAGAAGCCTATTTTTGTCTGCCTCTGTCTGAAATCTGTTATCCACCGTAATCATTGGAAATTATGTGCCATATGTGCCAATGGAGACTGGAAAGCTAGATACACATAGCAACAGTAACTAAGGAGGGCCAGGTGTAGTGAATGATCAAATGATGTAAGAAAGAACTGGCAGCAGATACAGGCTCAGGCTCAGTGAAAGCAACTGTGGGCCGAAGAGAACTCTATTGAGAATTATCTTGACGTTACAGAGAAGAAGTTTACAGCCACAGCAAAGCTTTTCCTAGATCAGCTCTGTTTCGGGTCTCCTGGAGCATTAACCAATCGGTAAGCGGTTCAGAATGTGTCCGAGTGCCAGAGCAGCAGGGAAAATGAAGTGAACCCGAGTGGTAAATGTTGGGGGGCTCGTCGATATTGATACATTTCCATAATTCAGAACTGAAAGGAAAGCTGCTTCAACGTCCTCTTTGTGCAGCTGCTGATAGAACAAGCCGAGCTTCAGCTGTAGATTTCATCATCTTTTAGTGACAGGCCTCCTTTTTCCTGATCTGCTGTTTTAATCTGCTGTTGACATGTCTAAAGAAAATACTCATTCTTCTGTCATTTCTATTTTGCCATTGTTTTATCGCAGTGAGTCTATCACCAACTAAACTCAGCACTTGCTGCAAAGTTTTTTCTTTATCCATTGCACTGTAAATGATCATAAATAAACTTCTTTTTAAAAACTGTCAGGGTTCAATTGTTTCATCATCAGATTTCATAATTCAGACTTTATGATCATTCAATGGAATCATTTAAATAATTCATCAAATTAAGTGTTTTAGAAACACTCCTTGCTTCCCAGCATGCATTGCACTGAGGGAAACGTTTATTAGGATGGGTTCTAAGGGGTGGCTGTGGCTCAGAGGGAGAGCGGGTCGTCCACTAATCAGATGATCGGCGGTTGGATTCCCGCCTCCTCCAGTCTGCTTGTTGAAGTTACTGAACCCCAAATTGATCCTGAAGGCTGCACCATCAGTGTGTGAATGTGTGTGAATGGTTAGTTCCTAAAACTGATGAACAGTTGACACCTTGCATGGCAGCTAATGCCATCAGTGTATGAATGTGTGTGAATGGGTGAATGAGATATGTAGTACCATTCTCAGTACCAAAATCAGCTGATTTGAAGATGAATGCAGGTTGAATCTGTCTCCAAAGGGGAGAAATGAATACAGACTGTATTATTTACAAAGCTTCTGGCATATTTAGCAGAGACAAACTGCCACTGCAGGGAGAATTCTCCAGAGTGTAGAACTGTGTGTGAACATGAAGGTCAGTGTAGCAAAAAGAGACAATAGTAGTGTGGCTCTGCCTCTGAATAAGATGAATAGATACTGTACACAAATCAAAGAATATCTAACTGAATATATACATTCAGCATTGCCATGCAAGGTGCCACCTGCTCATCAGTTTGAGGAGCTAACCATTCATACACATTCACACACCGATGGCACAGCCTTCAGGAACAATTTGGGGTTCAGTATCTTGCCCAAGGACACTTCGACATGCAGACTGGAGGGGATTGAACTGGGGATCGAACCGCCGATCTTCTGATTTGTGGACGACCCGCTCTACCTCCAAGCCACAGCCGCCCCATAACTATGTGCAATCTAACACAGTTATGTACATCAACACAGTTTCAGTTAATACAAGCAGATACTTTTGGTAGCAGGAGCAGAAATAAGTTCTTACCTGAGTTCAGATTTGGTCAGGTGAGGAAATGGACAAAAATGATTGCTAGACCTACGTTCAACAGCATGACGAGAGCCACCAAGATAGAGTTAGGGCCCTGAGAAAACACAAGAAAAGTTGATGTTATATCATGTGTTCTGAATGAAGTCCTGCTACATTAGCAGACACTGTACATAGCGCACACATTTAGTGTATGGATGACCTCCATAAGCAGCAACCGATCAGCTCTCATAAACTGACTGCACTAGACCATTACCATGGGGACAGAGGCACATGCAGACATGACAGCCAGCAGCTCAAACTTCTTTACATTTTGTGTTTTATTTTTTTTGTTTTGTTACTTAAGCACATATTACTAATGACAGAAATACTCCAATCCATGTTGGAAAAACAAGCACAGGGATTAAGTGCAGAACATCTTCTGACCACCCAACCAGACCAGTTAGACTAAACTCCAATGCAAGCAGTGTGACCACCCCAAGAAGAGAGAGAAGAGAGCTGGGATAAAGGCCAAATTCCACGGGGCATGGATGCGACAGGTCCCGTGTGCACTGCGGGCGCTGGAGCTAATCAGAGCTGCTCTAGTCAATGTTTCGAACCCCAGCAGCTCGAGCTGGCTGGAAGTCAAACACAGAAACAGCATAGAGAAAAGGGTCCATTTTCAAAATAAAATACCTTGTGCAAACAAAAACAGACCACGGAAAAAGGAAATAAGTTAACAAACCGCTCCGCTTCTGAAACGCTCCTGGTGGGTAAGTCGCGTGGAGAATGGACCAAAACAGTGTTACGGCTGTGACATGAAGGAGACATGCCCGGTGTGGTTTCACCGTAAGAGATGAGCTAACCCAGTTTGTACCCAAGACTGTTCCATTACCCAGCATACTTTTAGTTCATGTCCAGTTGCAGGAAAATAAAATGGATGAAATAAGACTCAGACTAACTCAGCACTGTTGTACCCTCATCTTTACAGTGGCCTGATTCCATCATAACATCCTGTATCAAGCTGTTACACTTGATTGGCAGGCTGCTGTTGTTTACATTCCTCCAGATTAAAACAAAATACACTACAGGAAGTGCATGAGGTCATCAGCAGTCACATGACAAAGCAACCCAACAACCATTTGGTGATTTTAATCAAACAGACCTCAGAACTGTTTTACCTAACTTCCATCAGCATGTCCACGTTCACACATATGTCCTGGACTATGCTTACATGAAAATTCCTGCAGCTACACAGATTTTGATCATTCAGACCATATTTACAGCTTCTCTTGCCTCCGAGCTGATAAAAAGGGTCAAACCATCAGAAGTGTGGACACACAACGCTACAGCAGTGCTACAGGACTGTTTGAGTGCACAGACACATGTACAGAGAGGCTGCCGCCCAGAAGAGCCTTTCTACACTGCCAGAGCAAGACTGAAGGCTGGCATGAAGAAGGCATAGCATCATCAGGACATTAGCAGAGACTGGAGAGAGGCCTCTGCACTAAAGATATGTGGCAGGCCGTCCAGACCATCACAGGCTACAAAAGCAGGAGCGATGGGGACATCATGTGTCAGGCCAAATTTCCAGATGAGCTTAACACATTTTACGCTCGCTGTGATCTTGATGACAAAAGTCAAGTGAAGACAACACCGGGCATGTTGCTAAATGGCTGGTAAACAGTCCAGGAGCCATTTTGTAAGTAGATAAAATAGTTGAGCACAAAAACAGATACTGATGTCTTGGTATCTTGGCAGTGAACAGTGGTGGGAATACTCGAGTCAAATCTTTAACATCATATCATTGTTTTAAGCTTATCATCTTCAGCACACTTTTATCCACACTATCACTTATCATCTTAAAGGTCCTGGCAGTCTTGACTGAAGGTAACATTAGCAGCTTAAGTGCACAGTTGTCAATAGTATCATTAGGCGTTACATTTCGCAGCCTGCCAAATGGTTGTAAAATGGTTGCTGCTGCTTCAGAATTTTATTGATGTGTCATGAAGGCACAATTATACGACTCTGCAAAACTATCCGTCTGCTCTCTCTCCACTTTGAGGATGAGCAGCTGGAACAGGGACGGAATGTCAATCACTCACAAAGTCATGACAACCAACAACATGAGTACATGGCACATGTGCACCATCCAGGGTACAACAAACCCAGGCTTACTTTGTCAGGCATGACTTACCTGCAGTTTGTCATTATTACCAAAGGCGGACAACAATGTAGCAGTTACAAATAAAAATCATGATAATCTCATGGGCATTAGTTTTTAAAACGATTGACAAATGTCAAGTATACCACTGTATAATGTTCACCCATTCCTCAAGACAAGTGTCCCAGCTCATCTGGTTTGTGTCCCTCTCTTTCCTGTCTTTCTTAAGATGTCACTATCCAAAAAGGGCTAAAAAGCCCAAAGCCTAAGCCTTCAACCAAAACTTTCCAATCAATATGCAGAAAATGTGCAACAAGGCACCAACACAAGGTGCTCGGTGAGGCAGTCTACTTCCTATGTAGAGCTGATGTGCCGTTGGAGGCTCAGAGTACAGACAATCTAATGCTAATGGGAAATGACATCAGGTAATTTAAATGAATGGCGCACCTTCAGCCAGAGAGGAGCATTCATCAGTGAACTCACTCACTCAGACCTCTAAAGAACAAGCTAGAGGTGGCTGGCATGAACATTACCAGGATTGTGGCTTTAATTCCCGCTGAGGCTCAGAAAACTGCAAGTAAGAGTCAAAATCAAACATGTATGTTAACTTGATCTAAATGTAACTCACCGACTCCTCCTCTATAATTTCAGGAGCTATTTCCACACTAGCTTTCTTGGTTTCTGCAAGGCTCTTTGGTTTGGTTGATTCCACTCTTTTTGGCTTTGGAGGCTCCGGCGTTTTTGTGCCCTCTTTTGGTGGGACTGGTGAAGGGCTAGGGGCTGGCAGGTATTTTAGTGCTGGTGCCTGAATCTGTTTGGCAGGTGGCGGTAAGCGTGCAAGGCTAGATGGGTGAAAGTCATCCTCCAGACCTATTGGGTCTTCAGGTGGCGGAATCTTGACGTCTGCCTTGACATAGTAACCGTGGTATTGGGAGTGAATCTGCCCATTGCTGGGGTAACTGGTGACTGTTGTGGTAACAGCTGGTTTGACTGCTTGAAGAGCTTCTTGTTGCCTCACTTCCTGTTTGAGAGAAAGTTTTGATGCTGCCTTTGTTATGCCTGCCGAGTAGAAGAAAGGAGAAGAGAAATTGTTAACTAAAGAACCAATACATGTTGGTTGGGGAAGAGGTGGACCGAGTTGTCCATTAATCATAAGGTTGGTGGTTCGATCCTCCTTGACTTGTTGGGCAAGACCAATGGTCAGGCCAGCACACAGCATGGTAATTTGCCGCCATCGGAGTGTATTTAAAAATTATCTATAGAATTGTTGCTTTGAAAATTGCTGCTGTTGCTGCTCAGCGTGTTGCTGCTAGTTATTGCTGCTGCCAACCATTTATTCAGCCCAACTTTCAAATGAGTACTCCACTCAAGGCACTGATTCTACAAAAGCTATAAAACACATGCTATAAAACACTTGCTGTGCAGGACAAGCTCAAGGCCTAGATACCAAATATGAATCCCGTGTGTCCTTCACACATGCATAGAAATCTGTTGCACATACAGTACCAGTCAAATGTTTGGACTCACCTTCTGATTTACTATTATTTCTACATCATAGGTTAACACTGAAGACCAAAACTATGAAACTATGAAATGACACATATAGAATTATGTGGTAAGGTGTAACCAAAGCAAAATATGTTTTATAGTTTAGATTCTTTAAAGTAGCCACCTTTTGCATTGATGGCAGCTTTGCTTCTTTGCATTCTGCTGAAAGAGGCCATCAGAGAATACTGTTTTCATGAAAGGGTGTACATTGTCTGCAACAATGTAGGTAGGTGGTACATGTCAAAGTAACATCCACATGGCAGGACCCGAGGTTTCACCAGCAGAACATTGCTCAAAGCGTAACACTGCCTCTGCCAACTCACCTTCTTCCCATAGTGCAACCTGGTGTTCCCCAGGTAAGCAACAGACACGCACCCAGTCATCCATGTGATGTCAAAGAAAACGTGACTCATTAGACCAGGCCATCTTCCCATTGTTCTGTGGTCCAGTTCTGATGTTCACATGCCCATTGTTGTCACTTTCGGTAGTGGACAGGGGTCAGCATGGAGACCCTGACTGGTCTGTGACTATGCAGCCTCATATGCAACGCTGTGTGTTCTGAACCTTTTCTATCTAAACCAGTTCTAACTTTTTTAGCAATCTGAGCTCCAGTAGCTTGTCAGTTGGATCAGACCACACAGGCCAGTCTCCTTCCTTGGACCACTTCTTGATCTGACCACTGCAGACCAGGAACGCCCCACAAAAGCTGCAGTTTTGGAGATGCTCTGACTGAGACATGAAGCCATCACAGTTTGGTTCTTGTCAAAGTTGCTCAAATCCTGACGCTTGACCATTTTTCCTGCTTGTAACACTGAATTTGAATTTGATTTGGGTGGGTGGTCACTGAGGCCAGGTCACCTGATGCAGAATTTTCTTGGAAAGTTGGTCCCACAAATGAAGGTCCTACCAACCTCAAATCGGATGGGATGGTATGTTGCTGCAGAATGCTGTGGTAGCCTACACAAGCAAAGCACCTTCACACCATCATACCTCCTCCTCCATGCTTCACGATGGGAACCACACATGCAGATACCATCCATTCCCCTTCTCTGTGTCTCACAAAGACACAATTGGAAGCAAAAATCTCAAATTTGATTTCCACTAGTCTAATGTTCAATCATTGAGTTTCTTGGCTCAAGCAGTTCTCTTCTTCTTCTTCTTGGTTTCCCTCAGCTGTGGTTTCTTTGCAGCAGTTCAACCATGAGGGCATTCACACGGTCTACTCTGAACAGTTGACGTAGAGATGTGTCTGCTACTTGAACTGTGAAGCATTTATGTGGGCTCTAAACTGAGGTGCTGTTCACTGGCGGTTTCTGAGTCTGTTAACTGTAATGAACTTGTTGAAATGTTCTGTATAAACTTCCCTTCATAACTTAAAGTTATGATGCACTGTTGTTTCTCTTTACTAATTTGACTATTTACTGTATGCCAACACTACCTCTGAACAACACACCTAATGGTCTCAAATGCATTAAGAATTCATTTTTTACAAGGCACACCTGTTAACTGAAAATCATTTCAGGTAACAACCTCATGAAGCTGACTTACGCCTGATTTACACAGGGGACGTAACGGCCGCGTAACGGCTGCGCCGCGGTCACCGGAGCTGATCGCTGCCACTCTAGTCAATGAGACCATTCCCACCGGGCGCGCCGCGTAACGTCTCAGCAGCGTCCCAGCAGCGGCTCTCCGCTCTGCAGCGCGAGCATTCCGTAGCACTTCTATTTTTGACGGAGCCGTTGCTGATTCGCGTCAAGCTCAACAGAGCAGATTGCACCAGACAGGAAGTCCGACACAGAATCAAAGTAATACACTTCCGCCCCCTTTCAAAATAAAACACAATACACCGTTCATGTAGCCTATCACAACGTCACATCAACATTACGCCATGACCGGTGGCACCAGGTCAGCTGTCAATCGATCAAAGGGTCTCAACATGGTCGACGACAGAGTAATTGTTGAAGTGGAACAACACACAATAATTTATGACACAACAGATCCTTTTTATAATCTCTTCCACGTCAGAGAAGCAAAGTAAGCTGTTTGTTGTTGTTGTTTCCACAGTTTATCACGGGATCTCGCGGTTTCGCGTACGTTCAGGATTATCGCGTGATCTCGTGATCTCGCGTGAATACGGCTGGCTCACAAGGCAGCGCTACGCTGTCGTTACGCGCCCGGTGTGAGTTGACGCCGGGCAGAGGACGGAGCCGTTCCGCGGCGCAGCCGTTCCGCGGCGCTTACGTCCCCTGTGTAAATCCCGCGTAAGAGAGTGTTCAAAGCTGTCATCAAAGATCTAAAAATAGATTTTGCGTTTGTTTCCATGTGTTATTTCATAGTTTTGATGTCTTCAGTGTCAATCTACAAACAAATAAATAAATAAATAAAAACCAGTGAATGAGAAGGTGTGTCCAAACGTTTGACTAGTAAGGGAAATTGTCTGCTGATACTATTAATTATAAAACCGTTAACTGATGACTGTTTGCTGATATTTTATGAGAGATCAACAATAACCCAAGCTGCTTACCTGCTGTCAAACACTCAGCTGTTGGGGTTTTGTTTTCTTTCCCAGCAGGAGTGATGGCGGTGGGAGTTTTACTGCCGAAAAAGGTCTTTTTAACAGGAGCAGGTGAAGGAGTGGGGCTTGCACTTGGGCTCTGAGATGGGGACTGGTTGGGTGTTGTGCCTTTCCGGTAGAAATGAGGGCTTCCGGATGGAGATTTCTCCTTTTTCTCCTCAGGAACCTCCTTCACCTCTACTGGCTCATTATACTTCTGCCGTATGTAGTCAGGGCCTGAAATAGCATAAAAGTTAAGAAAAACATATGCCTACAGAAAACTGACTGAAGCAAGTTAGATTGGAGGTAAACAGTCAAACTGAAAGTGAACACACTGAAACATGCTGAAATGTCAGGAATAATTCCACATTGCACATGAAAATGAAGTGAACACAACTGCTGTAAGTACAAGCTGAATTGGGAAGTCTGTAAAGTGAGACAAACAGTTCAGGTGATAATTTTACATCAGTACTTCAGTATTTTCTCTTCCAAATAGGTTTGGGTAACCTGGAGTGCTACTTACAAAGTATGAAAATAATGCCCATTTTTTAATAAACAAGAATTATGCACAGACAGGTTTTTATAATAATACTATTATGATGAGTGCAGAGACAATAATCACTGTGTCATCCTGCAGAGTATTGACTTTTCAAGTGGAAACTGGAGGAACGTAGAAAAGGGGGGAAGTGAAAAGAAGGATCTGTCATTGGCTTCCACTTTAAACATCACCCATCAGCAATGTGTTTCACAAACTAGTTAGCAACGTATTGTGAAGACCCCATCTGCTCAGCTGTGATTTGTATTCTGCTCTCCAGAGCTGACACTATTGTAGTGACAGCCCACAAATGCTGCTTCAATCAGTCTGAATCAAATCAGACCAGCTGAGACTTGTATACTAGGACCGGACTGGCAAAACCGGAAACTGAACCAACCCTAGTGACCAGTCCAAGTCACATCTGCGTCACTATAAGTGCATACTGTATATACAAGCATATATACGTATCTCATCTCATCTCCTCTCATCTCATCTCTTGATTGGATTATCTTGACAAAAGAGCAGATTTTAACAAAGATTTTAACAAAATCTGAGAGATAAACCTTTTGTGTGTGTCTCTCTCTCTCTCACACACACACACACACACACACACACACACACACACACACACACACACACACACACACACACACACACACACACACGTTGCAGACCTTTATGGTAGCAGTGAGCATAATTATCTTGTTATCCCGTAATTAAAAACAGATAACAAGATACACTTTATTTTCTGCTGAGATTGAGATATTTACCCTGTCAGAAAAACAAATTGTTGTTTAACTGAGGTAATGAGATAATGAAGCCACTTTTACATGAAAATGACTTTTATCCAGAGACAATCAATCTTGATCATGATTGTTCAGCAAGAATCATTTCAGATGTAGTTGTATGGTTGTTTAAATCAGTGCTTCTCAATCCTTTACATTTACAACATGATTTTATTTTACTCTCCACAACTACTTGGCCCTCAAATGATCTTGCGACTCCCTTGGTGGTTTCGACCCCCAGGTTGAGAACCACTGGTTTAAATTTAGCCCTCCTCCAGATGCCATAAATCACAATCAGTCAGTTTACTGTGTTTAGCAGCATAAGAGAGCAGACTCTGTCCATTGTTTTAGATATTAACATTAAATCAGGTGTCCTGAAATGCAGAGCAGATACTAGTACTGCACTCCAAAAAGTGGAAACACAAAGTCATTTCTATAGTTTAATATTGATCTGAAAAATAAAAACAGGGTTAGACGTTGTGCTGTCTGTAGGTCAGTGGCAAAATAAAGGCAGATTTTAGCATTTGATTCATCTCACTCTTCTATTTTACAATCATCTGCTCTACTGTGTGTTGTACTGCTGCTGCTGTTGTTACCTGGCTGATGGAAGGATGGGGCGAGCTCTCTAGCCACAGCTCTGGCAATATCTGAATCCTGACTGGCTGACTGTGCTGCCTGGTCTGCAGCGTCTGCTTTGGCTCGGGCATGGGACGTCCTGCAAAAAGACAGACTCAGTGAGTTTAGCATCCAGCAAGCAAGTAACTTACACAGTGCAGTCAGCCTCATTCAGCTGTATGTGGTTTCTTTGGTAGTGCCTTTCGCAGAATCCAGACACTACTACTATTACTGCAGTAATGTAGTGAGATTAATCACATCCAATCATAACCCAAGAGTGGTCATCCTGCTGATACCCTCACCACCTGCAATCACCACCAAACTCCTACTAATATGAAGCCTTTTGGTCAATACTGTTTTCTCACTTTACACTATGTTTACAGGGAGAGACAGATTTATATGGACGTGTTCTCTGCTGAAGGTTATTTACTTTCATCAGAATATATTTGGTTTCCAGCTCTCCACACACGTCTAACTACTTATTTGTGAAATTTAAAGCTGCAACAATTCATTTGACTTTGAGTACAGAATGATCAGAATTGATTTACTTTCAAATCATCCCATGGTGCAATTTAAAAGTGAAGAGTCCTGCACATGTTGAAAACTGAGACAGTACCTGCATGTTTAAGACCTGACCTGACCTGACCTGACCTGACTGACCCTGGCTAAGGCAGCTGTGTTTGAGATCATCTGAACCCAATCCCGCACAATATTTTGGTTTTATTTAATCCATTACAAACTTTTAGCTTGCTAGGATTATGAAATGAAGTGGCCAACCCTGTCGCTACCCTTTGGGAATAGCATAGGCACTTGCAACATGACACCAAGGGCATTTCCACTGGGCATGGGGGAAAATCTATCTACAGTACAGTCCAAAGGTCTGAGACTACTAGTCAAAGTTCACAAAGTTGGAGTGACGCTCCAAAAGAGCAGAGCATGGCAGAGGAGAAGAGAACAAAGAGGACAATGGAAGAAGCCAAGAGGGGAAAAAAGTGACAAAGCAAGGGCCCGGACAGGAGTAAATCTGGGACTGACTGACTTTTAGTTGTTGGTGACATCCATCAATTAGAGACAACATAAATTATTAACACCTCAAGCATTTTATGCTGCTTATCTCACTTCCCCATGATTTTCAGTTTACACAGTCACATCAGCTTTTGGTGCCACAATGATTAATGTCCCCCAGACTCAACTACTGTATAATAATTCCAGGATGAACACAAATTTAAAAGCGGAGAATTTTAAAGTCCGTGTAAGGCTGGATTCACACAGGATCTGGCGCTCCGGCAGAGAGAGAGAGAGAGAGAGAGAGAGAGAGAGAGAGAGAGAGAGAGAGAGAGAGAGAGAGAGAACATGCTAAAGGCAACTCTGAGATTTCTTTCAGAATACATTAAATATGTTGGAAAATAGTTGCTGAAAATGTGAAAAGACTTTGAACGATATATTACTGAAATGTGGAGGTTCAAACAGTTTTTCACCAGTTTTCAGTCCAGGATTTTGTGGGCGGTCCTTAAAGGGTGGCTCGATGACACGCTGAGGCCACCCTGAGCATACCCCTGCACCCCTAGCAGAGAGATAGAGATGAATTCATCTCACTCAGAGTGTTTCAAAATTAGCCATGTCATTTCTGAACTCATCTGACACGTTTCAGTCGCTTCAAAATGGCTGCTGACTGCTCTCATGAGTGGGCGTGGCTTCAGCACATTCAGTGGACACGCCCCCACAGTCCTGGAGATGAGAATTCATTTTTACCTGATTTTGACACCTAATTTTATAAACTTGTTTATATTTTTAATCATTCAAATTTGGCTGGGTGGTTAATAACACTTTCTTCTTTGATCCGACAAACTCAGAACACATATTTATTCTGACTTTACACAGACAGATTTTATCAGTTGAAACATTTGTGTTCTTCACATAATCATTTCAGACATGGCTTAAAGCCAAGCATCAACCTCTGTGCTTATGAAATGAAGCCAAGGCAGAAGTGCCAAATCTGTAGCTCCTCAAACGTCCACTTGAGGCTGGTTACAAAACAAGTCAGTCTCCATAAGTCCCCATGTTAAAATGCCCAACTTCACAGCAGAAATAAACAGCCTGGTACAAAAAACTCACCTGTTCAAATTATATTATGGCTTAAAGTTATGCCTAAATAAGAGCGCGGACGCTTTGATTGACAGCTGGGTGCCACCACAGGTGTCTGGTTTCAATACCAGGCTTCATTCAGCCCATCTCAGCTCCACCCACACTCCACATCTTTGCTCCAATATTTCAATTAGCTGGGAGCTGGTGGAGACAGGACTGCCAAGATGGCGATAGTCAGAGCCACCACACTGAGTTTCACAACAGCTTTTCAGAAATCTGTAGGTGACGTCATGGAGACTACGTCCATGTTTTATACATCCATGTTATACGTCCATGTAGTCTATGATTACAGCTAGAGCTGAATTCTCCATACACAGTTCAATATCATTAAAATTAGGAAGCTATGCAACTGAAAACGTTTATCACCAAATAGCAGCAACCCAGTTTGTACTTTCTTGTGCTTTACTTAACTGTTCAAATGATTACAAACAACATATCCACAATTAATTACACCCACTCCATCTTTCAATGTTATGTATTATTACTGTGGTACTAAAGGTCAGCCATGTCATCAACAGAGTTCAGACCGTTCTTCCAGACTGACTAAGGAGAATACCAGATAAAGCACACAATTGACTGACTTAGTGTGTGTGTGTGTGTGTGTGTGTGTGTGTGTAGCTGGGGCTCTGGGACTCTGCAGTGTGGGAGTTTTCCTGTCAGCTGTTGATAAGTCCTCCTCCCTGGCCTTATTTAGACAGGCACTATGCGTATGTGCACACACGCACGTGTGCACATACGCACACATACACAGGTAAGACATGCTTGCGCTTGTGCACACACTGTCACGCAAACCCACATGCACAAACACACACACATGCACACAAACTGGAAACATGGCCAAGAAATGTGCCTACTTGCTTCTCTCTCTCTCTCCAGCCCACTCACCTCCTCTCCTGACCTCTCTGTCTCTCTGTTTTTTCACTTGATTCCCACTCTCTCCTCTCCAGGGTTGGGTGATGGTTTTATTTTCACATCGTCCAATTCTGGTACTCGACATTGCTGATAGGCGATCTGTTCGCCAGGAGTAGGAGGAAGTGGGGGGAATTGCATCACAGTACACCAGTGATTAGTGTATTATGAGTTTTACCCAGATGCCAGAGGTGAGCCTCAGGATATGGAACAGCTCGTCTCATAACTCATCTTTAATATCAGAGTCCAAATCACATCCATAATGTTAACTACTCTTCATGTTCATCAGCTCCTTAGAAGAGAGATTACAAACTGCTTTGTAACAGAGCTCATCAGCAGACAGGAGTGTACTGGAGTACTTCTGCAAATGACAATGTCTTCAACTTGTACTTTTAAAGGTCTGCCTCCATGGACAGTCGTATCACACTGTATTTGGTGAGGAGTGAGATAGTTTGGGTTACGGTTAGTATATCAGGGCAGGTAACAGAATCTGATAGTAAACACATACAGTGTAACACTGATTCATGGAAATGTCAAACTAGGCACTGCTGATCAAATATGAATCCAGATTCTGTTACTGCATTAACCATTTCATGTCTCATATGTTTTCAGAAATAGATTTTAGTTACTGCTTAGCTGGATTATGAGAAAATCTGTGAACATGAACAACATTCGGGAAACTAAATATCGCTCAAATGCCCAACGTGTTTAGTGATCCAGGCCAGCTCACTGCATTCCAGTTGTTATAGATTTCCTACCTTTTGAGCAAAAGTGAACGCCCTAGTCCTTTAAGCACCAAAATATTTGCATCTTTCTGCTGCACAGATATTTTTGAAACAGCAGTGAGCATTGGTATAAGAAAAACAATCATCAATCATCCCTTCAATCTGCGATATACAGTCTTGTTGCCAATTGGATGGTATATCGACGGCAATCCAATACATGGCTGTTCTATTTTTCAATCAGCACAGAGCAGATCAAGCTGGCCGGAAGTCAGACACATAAACGCCATAGAGAATTACATTTTCAAAATAAAACACCATGTGCAGACTTCAGATTGTAAAAACAGCCAAAAGGGAAATAATTTAATGACATAGCATATTACTGATGGTAGAATCACATACACAAGAACAGGTATATAATTAGTTAACAAAAGTGTGGGGGGCAAAACGCTTCTAAAACACTCCTGGTGGATATGAAGCCGTGGAGAACAAAGCAAACAGTGTAACAGCAGTGACGTGACAGAGACCGCACAGTATCAGTGTGGTGGTGTTAGACTTAGTCTAACTTGTCCGTATGTATTAAGCATGCATGTGGGGATGTGCTTTCTGTACTTATGCAAGTGTGGCTGTTCAGTAACACATAATAATCCATGATTATTATTGCTGCTGTGTCTCTCTAAGCTCAACCAGCTAATGAAAAGCTATAGAAATCAAATAAAACTTCATTAAAGAAAGTTTTCATGCACACATTAAAGGACCTAGACAAGCTTCCTCCACCCATCTGTGCACCATCTCTTCTACAGACTGATGAGGACTTATATGTACGTTCTGCTGCACACTTGTCCTTATATCCCATGCACAACCTTCTCCACAGTTCTAGTGGTCCTCGCCCCTCAAACAGCACAGCAGAGCTTGATGGCTGTGTAGTTATCCATGCCTTTGTGAGCCAACAGCAGCTAAATATCATGAACAAAATGTGACATTTGGTGTGCATGGCTCGGTTCTTTAAAGAAAGCATCCAGCACCAATGGGCACTGATCCCGTAATGTCTCATTCACGACATTGGAATGAATCTTTAGGTCTCTCTCAACATTAGTTGTCGCTGCACTTCACCACTGTAGTCTGCGCTGTGGACAAATCTACACCATGCACAGAGGTAAGGCAACAAAAGGCAACAATTCAATGATTTGATTTGTTTAAATAAAAGTTCATCATGTGTCTTCATGTATTAATAAAATGGAACTACACATATCTGTATGAGAACAGGGACTGAGAGAGACTTAGTTTGTTTCTTTATTTAAAACAACATTAAGTAACTTTTTTACCTTAAAATAACTCCATCAATGCGATAATAATAACTAAAGTCACACACCACTAACTACTTTCATTATTTTGGTGAAACTGGATCATATTTTGTGGAGAAAATATTTTCTGGGTGTTTTCTCTGATTTCTTGGTGGACAGATGACTTTGTGTTGCTAAAGTAACCACTGACTGCTGTTATCTGTAGCCTGGACTGAAAGCTTGGAGCACTGGGAGTGTATTGGTGTTTACATCACTAGTACAGGAGGAAGTTAGGACCACCGAGAGAAGGAGATCTTTAGGTCTGTCAAACATGTACTGTAATCTGAACATCACTGCTTCACTTGAGGACCTTTGCATCATCTTCCATCTCCCGGCCTTACTTTCTGTCAGTGCTTGTTCATGGTGAGAATTGTTGGGTCTCTGTAAATAATATTATAACGAGTATGGTCTATAAATAACATTGAATTGAATTTACCTGGAGATGGCAATCTCCACCTTGGTTCTGGCAATAGCTGCTGCTCTCACTGCTCCCTCGATGGCTCGATCCACCTTCTGTTTGGTCTTGGTGTTCTTCAGTGGGATCAGTTGCTTCCTGATGCCCCGGGCCAGCACGTTGTTCTTGTACTTCCCTTCTTCCTTTGTGCCATCAGGAAAGATGGTGCAGCCGTAGCCATGGCGCTTATTGTTCAACCACTCGCCTTCGTACTTCATGCCGTTGGAGCGCTCTGAGACACCAAAGCCACTGCGCTTGTCATTCTTCCACTCACCCATGTAGGACTCGGTGGTGGTGGCATCCACATTGTCCTCCAGAGGCAGGTAGTCATCGCCTGGGTCTCCGTCTCCAAAGCTGATTGTGGAGTTGGCGTCACTTGAACTGATGCGGCTCATTGTGGTGTCACTGTGAGCTGAGCTACGTTTACTGGAAATGGATGAGCGTGAGTCTGATTTACGCAGTCGCTGAAGGCTACCAAAGAGGGAGCCACGGCGAAAAAGACCCTTCTTCTTCTCTGAACCTTCTCCATCTGAGTGGAAGTTGAGTACGAAGCCACCACGTGTGCCAGCAGGGCTGTCAGACAGGCTGTCACGTAGTACCGTACCGTTACTCTGCTCACTGCGGAGGGAAGCCAGTGAGGTTCGTAGCGGTGAGCGGATAACAGAAGCCATACCGTAAGGAACACTTTGACGTACGCCGTAGCCATGACGCATCCCACCAGTCCATTGACCCTGATACGTACCTAGGACAGAAATAGAGAGACGGATTAGATGCAATTGAGAGATGCAATATAACACAAGTCACTGAACAGCAGCATTCATGGTATACAACATTTGATCAGTCAACCAACTAAAAACACAACTATTCTGATCAGAATCAATTTTTTTAAGAAGTTGATTAAACAATTATGAAGATAACTGTTAACCTAACCCTAGAGCACTCCTGTTTAGAATCTTGAATGTTTACAGAACCCTTCATTCATTTCTATGAACACAAAAAGAAAAAAAACAAACAAACGCGAGACAATAAAGTGTAAATGAGCAGTGAAATGGCTTTTACACGATGCGTTCAGCAAAAGTAACAAACAAACTGCTTTGGCTCTGATGATTCACAGCTGTATGAATCATTATAAGCTCTTATACTAGCACTGTAATCATCATTTTCTTTTCTGCAGAAATTGTTTAACAAACAGACAATGGATTTTATATTTTAGCTTGTCCTGTTCGGTCTAAGGACAGAGGGTGTCACTCCCTGTACAGATTGTAAAGCCCGCCGAGGCAAAATGTGTTTTGTGAATTTCGGCTATACAAATAGAGTTTGATTTGATTTGATTTGATTTAGTTGTTTCTTTTGTTTTATGGTTTTATGCAGTTTTCCTCCTGTCGTATCTCTTTTTAATGATTTAAATTTTTTCCTCTTGCTTATGTTTTGTCTGCTTTTATAGAACTGCAGCAATAAAAAAATGTTTTGCATATTGAAATGATAGCTCATCTTTAAAGTATGCGTGTAGACAGCTGATTATATCTATAAATGTTACATTAACACATGCGCCAGCTGAGAAGTGACAAGAGATTGTAACACATAAATGCCAAAGGTCACAATTCTTGAAGAACCAAATGTAGGTTTCCAATACAGCTATTCGTTGTGATAGATATCATCAAATTTCATACCATCATTGTTTTGAGAAACTAGGGCTGTTCAATGTGACAGCATCTATGTGTCCAATCTATGTGTCTCAGAGGGGAAATCAGGTTTGGGCAGCAGTGCTACACTCATCTGCAAACACAACAGTAGAGTGGTACACCAAAGACACAATAATAAACTACATACAACAAGAACAAATAATAAGATGTTAAATATAACACATGCCTTGTGAGATAAAATATATAAATACACAGACTTTAAAAAAATGAGGAAAGAAATCAAAACACAAACTGCTGTAGATAACTGTCATATGTCACTGAACATAAATGCATACCTCAGTGTCAACATCGTCAAACTCATGCTAGAAATATGAAGCAAACCCAAAGAAAATCATATCAAGTCCACACTCTTTCACAGATACTACTTTTGAGACTTGAAAGTGTACATGACAACCAACCAGCTTCATGAGACCGCCTTTAAGTTGTGAATATCAGTCTTACCTAATACAACATATTGCACCTTGATAAAATCATTCAGTCTGTTATTCAGAGCAGGAAAAAGATAGCTAGTTATCATCATGGTCACATTTATTCAAATGTAACACTAACGTTTTCTTAACATTCTGCTGTTCTCCAATCACCTTAAGTTCCTCTCATCGTGGAATCACTTCATCTTAAACCTTCTCTTTTAGCCCTGCAGGAGCTGTTCACTAATCAGTGTGCCTATCAGCTGTTTCTGAGTCTTGCTGTCTCACAGCTTCATAAAGCTGTCCTGCACCCCACTTCCTCCACCAAGATGTCTGCCCAAGATGTCTGATCCGTTGGAACTGTATGCCTCTGAGCGGAAAATTACTTTTATTCAATTGCCGTCTGTAAATTTCAGGAAAGGGTGGAAACACCAGCAATATGCTGAAGTACTTGACTCTGTTTCTACACTGTGTTCAGGCTCAAATATAAGAAAATATTTACAGTGACTCTGAAAATCATCAAGGAATTGGACCAATAAGCAGAATTGACGATGTCATTGGTATCAGTAAGTCAATTTCTTTGCATCCCTACCCACTGATCTAGAACAGCCTGACTAAATCTATAGATTATAGCTTGATACTAAGGTTCTTCACAAGAATTGGAAACTCTGAAACAGAAACAGCCACCAAACAAATGTAAATCTGGGACTGACTGTTAGTTATTGCTGAGAGCTTCATGAAATAAATTGTAGCTACAACTAAACCAGCAATTGGTCAGCCTGCTGTGCAGCACAAATATTATTACTATTGTTATTGTTGTTATTATTATTATATCTTATTAGTCCTATCTCCATTAAAGTTTATAGTCATAGTTATTTTTATTGCTGCTATGCTACTGTCTGTGCAGTACGGTTTAGACCCGCTCTTTATGGAAAGTGTCATGATTTATATGTCTTATAATTTGGCACTATGGGCGGCCGTGGCAACCTGAGCCACCTGAGATGCCCTTGAGCAAGGTACCGTAACCCCACTGGAGCGGTGGGCTTAATTGAAGTGGGCTTAATTGAAGCTTAATTGTAGCCCACCACTCCAGTGAATACGGCATCTGTCTCTGAGTGTGTGACCCTGTGCATGTGTGTGTTTCAAAAGGTGCCAAACTGGATGGGTTAAATGCAGAGGAGTAATTTCACGTGTTCAATGTGATTAATAAAGTCTTAACTTAACTATATTAATCAAATTGAGCTGAATTCTTGATAACACAGT
The DNA here is from genome assembly GCA_033000465.1 of Sciaenops ocellatus. Lineage (NCBI taxonomy): Eukaryota > Metazoa > Chordata > Actinopteri > Sciaenidae > Sciaenops > Sciaenops ocellatus. The sequence goes on from CP136881.1 coordinate 27,728,023, forward strand.
AAATACATGCCAAGAGTTATGTTTTGATCTGTACACATTCATATTGGTGCATGTTACTAACTTCTCTATGGATCTCATGGATCGTGGTCTTCTGGACTTTCACTTCATATACTATTAATAATAATAATAATAATAATAATAATAATTTTTATTTTTCCTTGTCTCCAGGTTCTTACTCATGGCGGGAGTTGTTGGGTCTCTTTAAGTAGTATTTCCATATAGACCATAGACCAGAAATTCTGTTATGATTTGTTACTACATAAATAAAATTTGATCTAATGATTTTGTAAATTGTAAAGCTTTTTGTATGTGAAAGATTTTGTCTGTAGTAAGAAACCAACAGAAAAGAATCCCGAACTCTGTAATCTGTCTCAGCTCTACTGATCCTAATAGTAACGTTCATCTCATAATCTCATAGATTTTGATAGATTTTTGCTTTAGTCTCACTGCTCTTATCAGCCTGGTTAATAAAGCCACTGTACATTGGACGCTGCCTGTCCAGCAGCTAACTGGACAAAAACAGACAGACTATGTCAGTGACTAGCTGGTGAACATAGTGGAGGAAGATATTTTTTTCAGGAGTTGGTGGAGACTAAACCAGAGGTAAACAGAGGGTAAATATTGGACAGTAAAGCATGAGATATGTTAATGGTTGTGTATTAATTACAGTAATTCATTAATTAACAGTACAGGTGATCAAATAATTAAACGTTTGCTGTGAAATTATACAAAAGTAGTTATTTACAATGACCATGAAAGTGGAGCTTGCCTTGAAACTAAATCACTAACAATAGTACACACTGTACATTGACACACCTGTACGTGTGTGTGTGTGTGTGTGTGCTTAAGCCTGAAAGCTATTTTCACAGCGCGGACATTAAAGAGTAGTGTTTCTAAAACCACCAGTGTTGAGCGTCATTAGGTGATAAAACAGTAGCTTTGTGGCCTGGTTAGGAGAGCTCAGGCTCTGGCCCTGATGGCTTCAGCTGGAGAATGTAAGAATGTGCTATTTTAAAAGATGGAAGTAACTCGAGACACTGGGAAGTCTGGTGGCTGGCCAAACATAACTCCAAGCAGCTATCTTTCTATGTGGAATAAGCCTTCTTCACGGTGGAAGACTTAAGACACAAGAAGAAAGACGAGGTGGCCGATATTCTAGAATTTTCTCAAATGATTTACTAATGAGTCAAACTGTCTGAGAAATGTGTTATCCTCATTATGTAACTCTACTTTCTTTTTGTGAGCAGCAGAAACAAATACAGATGTGTTTCTTTTGTTTCTCCAAACTTCACTAAAAGATTCACAAGAAAAAAGGAAAGCTGAGAACTACAGAAAAAAAAGATCATGTGTTTTTGTGTTCTTGCAGTGGTCACGACTCTGAACCACTGATCTACAGCAGCTTCTAGGTTCTGTTCTAGTTAGTCTGCTACCATGTTTCTACAGTAGCCTAGAAGGGACAAACTAAACACTAGCTCTAGATAAGAGCCCCCCGTAGTTTGTCCTCCACACAACGAAGGGATGGTGACATGAGGTGGTTGCAACCCAAAGCCTTCTCACTAGTCTCTGCGAATTCAACACCAGCCAACACTGGTGTATATGTGTAGAAGCAGTCTGTGTTACACCAAATGTTACTGAAAATCGATTAGGAAATGTTTCACTCACATTATTTTTTTTCTTGAGCTTTCAACAACTTTTTAAGTCTTTATCTGCTAATGAATAAAAAGCTTTCACTTCAAGTAATAAACCGTTTTATAAAGAAAAGAACAAAACAGCGTTCGTGGTCACTTCAGTGTGTATATCGTTAACAAGGCAAGATTGACTAAACTTGACTCTCAATAGATTTTTCAACATTTTTAGCTAAATAAGCCGACGAAAAGAACAAATGAAGGAAAGAAAAAAGAAAAAGGAAAGGTCAGTGTGCCAGAATTTGTAAAATAATTCATTATTAAACTTTTAAAACTTGTCATCAAAGTTTCATCAGATTTATTGATTTTCAGTTTTATTTCATGTTTTTTCAAAAAGCATGCTTTTATTTCATAATGTTACTTTTCATGACATCAGTGTTATTTCTGTCATATGCCTCCTCTAAAGCTCACAAACTGCTACCACAATTAGACAGTTAGCATCTGAAAGCTCAAGCTAAATCAGCTCATCAGCTAAAGACCCACAGACACACAGTCATTTACCTGACTGACTGACTGACTGGCGAGGTAAAGGTGGGGCTGTGAGCTTGGCGTATGACTCGGTGTCAAAGTGAAGCGACAGTGTTGAGAGCGACGGCTAACATTAGCTCGTTAATTTGGTCACCTTGCATATTGATTGATAAAAGACTGTTCAACTGTTTTCATGAAGCCAACAGGAGCGCGCCAATAATGTCAACATGAAATAAACATGATATCTGATGAAGTTCAGTTCTTATGATGATGACATTTTATTCCATGAAATGAGATGAGTTTGAATTCTTTCTTCATTTTACAAACAGCTGACACTGTTGATTTCTTTGTGTCTTCCTGATGTTGTTTGATTCATTTCATATTCAACATTTGGGATTCTGTAGATAAGCATGAAGCACGGCGGTGTTTGCCCTGCACTCATTCACAGAACATTACACTAACTCTTTGACTGGCAGACAACCAATAACAATATTACACCCAGAAGAAACTCACTGTGTTCTCATTAGCATTCAATGGATCTGTCCTGACAGGCTCCTTAACTGTTCACTAGTGTTGTCTGAGAATTACTACATCCTATAAAAAACTCTAAATACCACAATGCATTGTAAAAAAAAAAAAAAAAAAAAAAAAAAAAAAAGCTACACAGCCTATTGTTCCTCAATGAGAACTACCCAGCATCATGTGTTGTCTACATCACGTCAGATGAGCCAAGAAGTGTCCCAAAGGGTTTTTCCATAAAGCCCTCAATGCAACTTCCCATTTAATGACAGTCAGATATTAAACTACAGCCTGAAGCTGTGTGAAGGAGTGAGTGTGACAGGTTTGACACATGTCAGCAGTGTTTAGAAGCTGAACTCCACACCTGACCTCTGACCTCTGATCACACTGTGGACTAAATCTGAGCAACAAGTCTGAAACTGTGAAACTGAGTGTGAACTGAGACAACAAAAACAATGAGATGATACTGTGATTACGAATCAAATAAACACACTCTATAATTATTAATCTAATGAATCATTTGATCTCGAGGTTCTGATGATGTAAAGTGTGTGAGCGCGCGCTGAGGTGTGTTCACGGTACAAAATGTTTCGTTGTGCTTTCTAAAAATAGATTTATGAACGTACTCCAGCTCTGACAAACAGTCACTTGCATCAGCATCCATCACCTCCACGCTGTGTCTCACCTCCATCACCGTACGTCTCTACGCCGTATCCGTCCTGCAGTCCGTTACACCAGGTGCCCTCGTACCTGGCCGGTGTGTTCTGGCTCTGTCGGACTCCGTACCGGCCCTTGAATCCGTGAGTCCACTCTCCCCTGTAAATCCACCGCCCCTTGGTTTCTACACCGAGTCCGTGGCGTTTCCCTTGTGCCCAGTAGCCCTGGTACAAGTTCCCGCTTGGCCAGGTGTAGACACCGACCACCTCAAAACCGTTGGACCACGAGCCCGAGTACTCGCCCTGGCCCTTGGGTCCGGTGCACACACCGTGGCCGTGGGCTTTGCCGTCCTCCCAGCCTCCACAGTACGTGCCACCATCGTCAAAGTCGAACCGTCCGCCCGTCATTCAGACACGGAGGAGAAAAGTACTACCCGGTGGTTCGTGAACAAGTCCAGAGTGTGCCGCTTATTTTTAGACGCGACGTAACGTTGACATGGAAGCCCCGGGGAGAATACGAGCTCTCGGCGGAGGTGTGAGGGAACGGGGAGTGATGGCGGCTGGGTGCATCAGCAGTGCTGTGCCGGTTACTGGAAGCGGGACGTGGGAGGGTGAGAGGCGGCCGCCACGGCTGCCAGAATCGCTCCACTCACTGCTAACGCTGGAAGACTCTCCCACCCAGCCCACTCTGTGGAGCGGACACTTCTACGGCGGGCCTGTCCGTGATCAAACAGCACGGTGCTTCCGGTTTGACTTTTCAAAAGAAAACAAGCTGAGGTCTGCCTACAGGAGGGGAAACAACAACAGGTGGTTGGGTTTAGGATTGCGTGATAAATGTGAATACCATTTTATATCACGATATATCACCACAATAATCAAAACAATAATGAATTTCCCCTTGGGGATTAATAAAGTAACTTGTATTATATTGTATTGTACGATAGTGACATCATGATTACATATTACATTACACATTAAGAAATTTAACTGAGAAACAATCTATGGACCCACATAAAGAACAGAGGATCAAGAATGATAATGGTAGGTCATTATATCCAGTTCATCTCCAGTACCTAACCTGCTCAAACAGAACACTGCACATTGATAGAGTATACACTGCACAACCCAGATAGTAACCCTTTGTTGAAATTTCTGGTTCCTGGTCTGCAGTGTGTGTTGGTGGCTTTACAGTCGTTATTTCTGTGTCACTATGTGAGACATTATTAGTAGATGGAGAGGTGCCAGTTCACTTCTTGGGGACTGCCGAGGTGCCCTTCAGCAAGGAACCAAACGTATCCACCAAACGCTCCCAGGGCGCCGTTTTGTGTGGCTGCCATTCACTCCACCATCTCTCCCTTTATGTGTGTGGTTATATTTTGGGTAGAATGCATGTAAAATACCCTTGAGGGATGTTCTATTCTTCTATTCTAATAAATGTGTCACTTTAAAGCTAGCTTCCTGGACTTCAGTGCTATAAATGACATTCTCTTCCTGTTCCAGCCATTAAAAACACTTATTATTAACATATTATGTTCAGTTAAATTGTGGGACATTACATTATAGCAGCCACTTATTAGACCTATGAGGGGAATACATCCTGGGAGGTATGACCTTCATTTTTTTAAAACCTCTGTTGGTAATAGAATCTTTTCAAATGTCTGTCTGCAACCAGCTTGAAATGTGCCTCGGTTTTCCCACTGCAGACATTAAAAAAAAAAAAAAATTCTAAATTTAGAAATGACACCAGCTGTTCTCCCTGTTGCTCAGACAAATGTAATATGGGCACCAAAGAACTGCAGTAAAAAAAATGAAGAAAATATTGTATTTGACAAGAGTCGTTGCATATGAAAATTTTGTTGATTTATCCAAATGCTTCTTTCAGCAGTAGGCATGTAGAGCAGCAATGCTTTTCAAAAGCATAAAGAAACATGCTTTTATTTTGAAAGCAAAAACCCTTTCAGATTGTACATTTCCGTCTAACTGTCAGCAGCTTCATATGCTGTCTGTCTGAGAGTCTACAGGCCTGACCTGCACACACCAGGGTGATGGACAGTTTTCATGTACATCAGTTACATCATCAGCATACAGCAGCATACACAACTCAGGGGTAGAGTTTATCAGTCTTGACAGGACTTATACTGACTGTAAATTACTGGACTACACACACACACACGTACGCACACACACACACACACACACACACACACACCTGCATCTGTATAAATGTTTAGTGGTCCTGTTAAAAATCCACACCACACAAACTGATGGATTAGAACTTCACAAGAAGGCCTAAAAGTACAGATGCCAAAAAAATGATTGTTGTTATAGGTTTGAGAAAAAAAGCTTGTAAATGAGTCAACACATCCACATGTGTACAAGCACATCCACATCTCAAAGGGCTGCAATTTCAATGTATTGTAAAACACTGCCATCCTCTGGAAAATCTAGTTTTTACAGCTCAGCCTACTGCTGAGTTTTTAAGTTTCCAGGTGACTCAGTTTGTAGTGGTGACCAGCAGCTCAGGTACCTGTGGCTGCAGCGCGCAGAATGGGTGGGGTTCAACAGTACTGAATTTGATTCATTTACTTTTTATCAGACTACAAATGAGAACAGAACTGGGCTGAAAAAAGCAGTATTTTTCTGTTTCTGTTAGTTGGTCGGTCTGTCCACAAATTTCCCCACATTTGGACACCACAGTTTTTGCCTACATTCATGAGAAATTCACCATGATGGTCGAGTGTTTGTGAGGCTGTGTGTGAATGCATGATAATGATGTGAGGATCTTTTATGTGTCCCCATGACCTTGGGCCATGATGGGAATATTCTAACTAATGAACACAGTTTACACCGTAAAATGATTGAATACTCTATACCCAGCAACCATCTGACACATAACAATAGAATTAAGAAGCAAAGCAGATACAAATATTTACTGATGCATTAAAGAGACCATGAGTTCATGAGCATGTGTGCACAGAAGATCTCCTTCTCGTGGAACCTGAGATAGTGCTTGAAGGCAGATGATTACGAGGTTTTTTGTGTTGCAGTTGAAGCTGCGCCAGTTAGGTTAGGCCAGGGGTAGGTTGCAGCTCAGGCAGAGATCACGCAGCTTGAGCAGGTCGGTCTATTCATATAGCTATTATATATATTAGATTTCTGGAGCAGGATGATATTTTTAAAATGACATTTCAAGCACAACGTCTAACGGTTCACAGCTTGGATGAATTCATAGCTTCCTTTATATGTTCATAAAGATTAACACCTTTATGAAGTCATAACTCATCGTGCTATTATCGTTTCAGCTCCACAATACTGTCAAAGTTTTATTCTGCAGTATATTGTATCATGTAACTCTGTTTTTTTAGTGTGTACAAATGTAGTGGTGTTCAATTATTTCTGATGTGAACAAACTTTTTATGAATGCCCCCTGGTGACGTCACGTTTTCACTGTTGGTGCTGGAGTTTTGTTTCACTGAGTTCTCAGCTTTTTAAAAGACAGTGATGAAAAATATTTTGATTTCTTGAAATAACTTTTATCAGTTAGGCAGCTTCAGGAAAATGAATACTGATCAGGCTTCACCACTGCAGCTGGACGTTTTTTACGTGACCCCCCCGATGACGTCACTTTTAAAAAACTGAAGCCCCCTATGCGCGAGGACAGGTGTCGCCGGGTGCGGTGGCGCGCGCCTGTAATCCAAGTTACCGGGAGGCTGAGGCTGGAGGATCGCTTGAGCTCAGGAGCTCTGAGCTGCAGTGGACTATGTTGATCGGGTGTCCGCACTAAGTTCGGTATCGATATGGTGCTCCTGGGGGAGCCCGGGACCACCAGGTCGCCTAAGGAGGGGTGCACCGGCCCAGGTCGGTAACGGAGCAGGTTAAAGCCCCCGTGCCGCTCAGTAGTGGGATCGCGCCTGTGAATAGACGCTGTAGTGCAGCCTGAGTAATACAGCGGGACACAGTCTTTTTACACTCTTTGTACCGTTCAGCAAACAGCTGGGTCAACAACAACAAGCTCTTTCTATGTTCAACAGCTTCATCACTGCTTTGGATTTTCTTGTTGCCATGAAAAACCTCCAGAAAGCACTAGTGTTTGTTTGTCCTACAGCGCCTCCACCTGGAGGAGAGGAGCAATGAGCAGCAGTCACAGCAGTCAATGGAACAGCACACAGTCCGTAAACTAACAGGTTTTTCTGTCAGTCCTTCAATGAGCTTCATCCAGAGAGTTGGTGTGGAGCAGCAGGAGGACAACAGAGCAGTAGCAGGAATTTCACAGATTTCCACAAAGGGTTGGAGAATAATTGTATTTTTAAATGACTGAGTGCTTCATGAATGCTTATTTTAGTCTGTCATTCTGTACAAAGACCATAAGAAGAACATAACCAATAGATGAGGCCATTTTTTTTCTCTCTATATGTATTTTTACTCAAAATAGGACATCCAGGTAAATGATTTCTGAGGGATTTTGTGTCTGTCCTGCTGTGTTACTTTTTCAGTCTTCCCAAGATTTCATCATTGTGTTAACATGATTGAAGATTATCACTAATTTAACTGGGTTGAATCAGAACAACAAGAGTCGCTTCATCTGGAAGTGAAAAATAGAAGCAAAGGTTTGATTTGAATTAGACTCTATTGATCTATCGATCACTAGGATCTAAATATTGGAATTATTCTCCTCCACAGTTCTTTGTTTTTTTGGCCTACTTTTAACCATCTGAAATGATGGTGGATCATCTGGCGTTAGTCTAGTTTTTAAGTTAGTGCTGAAGCCAGTGTTATATGGATTTTAAGATTGCATTTAATCTATACCAAACATGTCATGTTATTTTCCTGGGAAAGTTGTCTTTACCACGAGGTCTGTGAGCCCTCAATGATTGCTTGTTATATTTGCTTTGCTGTCAGACAGCTGTTGGAAGTTCTAAAGTTAGCACCAAATTAAAAGTTTGTCTGACAGAAAGGCTAAACATTGAAAATATTCTTAATATGGTGTACACTTAAACAGATATTGATTTTTTTTTTAGATGAACCTTTTTATGTGGCAAAAATCTATTTTTCTGCTGACCCTGTCCACAGCAGTGCACAGCTCTACTTCTCTACTGTAGCTGGAAGTACCTCATACAACCCCACTTTAAAATACCACAACCATACCTTTGAAGGTGCCATATGTAAGATTCTGACACAGTCTACGTATTCATTTCATGTTTGAATCAGTTTTTATTTTTTATTGATGTTATTGTTAATGGGTGAACCAGTTGTAATGTAGCTTCAAAAATGAACCCTGCCATGAATTTCTTAGTCGCTGATGACTGTGAAGGACAAAAATGAATTTAGCATAAACGATTGGTTTCGGAAATAATTCAATATTTGAATGAATATTAAATTTAAATCTTCAGTTAGGATATAACAGCTAAAATCCTATAATCATTTTAGGAGAGCTGGTTCTGTCTGACACAGACAGAGGAAGTTTCTGCAAAATATACAAAATATAACAATATCTGAATTTTATTTTTTATGTTTTTTTTTTTTTTTTTTGCTTGCTTTTTTGTTTTTGACGTAGGGGACTAAAACTTTTTTTTTTTCGTCTTTGGACGTGTGGGGGAAACCAGACGGCTGGAGAAAACCCACAAAACTTGATGTCACTTTAGTCCTCCCTCTTCTTCTTCCACCTCTCTGGTTTCCTCAACCCCAGAAAGTGACGGGTTCTCTTTCAGACAGAAGGTGGTTCTTCTGTTCTGTCTGGAACATTTCCCTGAGCCTCTTTCTGGGATTCGAGTGCCAGTGCAGGACTGATGGTCTCCTGCTGCTCGCACTGCTTCTCCTCAGCGACTTCAGCCTCCTTCGGTGGTTGGTTGTCATCACGGCCAGTGATTTTTTGGGGAGCCTCTCTCTCAGCCTTGAACTCAGTGGAGAGCTTCAGGTTGAGTGAGATCTGAACACTGAGCTGAGTTTTCAGCTCGTCCAGCTCTCTCCCAAAAATCTTCTCACTTTCAAGGGCATTTTGCTGCAGGCCAGTGATCTCCTCTGCCATCTTTTGACAGAGGGCTTCCTGCTCAGCCCTCAAGTGGTGGATCGCACGGCAGCCCTCTGACACTGAGTCTGCGTGAGACTTGATTTCCTTGTCAAGCTCACTCTGAAGGGTGCTGGCCTGCTGTCTGACCGTGATGACATCGGTGTCATATTTCTGGGTAATCTCACCGTGTGAAATGCAGATCTTGTCCATTTCTTGCTGGAGAATCTTGTTCTTCTCCTTCTCTGCATCCAGCTCAGCAGAGAACTTCTCCTGGGTCAGTTTGTGTGCCTCTTGCAGCTCCTCATAAGTTGTTTGCAGGAGTTTCTTCTGCTCGAGTTCCCTCTCAATGTCAGACCTAAGGGTGTCAGCCTGCTGTCTGACATCAGTTACATCAGCTTGATAACTTAGGTTGACCTCGTGGAGTGACACACTCATCTTGTCCAGTTGATCTTGGAGAGTCTTGTTCTTCTTTCTCTCCACCTGGAGCGCAGCGGTGGCTTCATCCAAGTCAGTAATAGTTAAGTTGTAGTTTAATAGTTGATTACCCCACTAACACAAGTCGCAGCTGTCCTATCATAGCAGCTTAGTTTTACTTATAAGTGCTGTATAAGTTATACGTGCTTCACACAACAAATGAGGGGATTTGCCTGGCTACAAATAAAGACAGGTACTTTAATTCCCCAAAATAAATTGAGGCTGAACTTGCGGCTTGGGGGCCCCCTGCTGGCTGCGGGGCTCTATGGATCCACATAGTCTGCATATAGCAAGAAACGGCTCTGAGAACCAGGACCTTGTCGTGGGTTTGCAGCAATCAGTGATGGACAAGGAAGCCAACCAATGGCTCGGAGAGAGATTACACAAGACTTTCAACATGGAAGAGAAGTAATGTTAGTGTTGGCAATGATATTTTGAGTGCCTTGGCAAGATCTCTCAGACTGTGAGTGTTTCAGGAATATTGAGAACATTGAGAAGAATATGTGATCTTCCAAGGTTAAATCAGAGAAGTTGAGGTCATGCTGAGGATTAAAAGAGAGGTTATATAGAGGTTGTATATTCACCTCACCTGGAAACCCATAGAAGGCCATTAGCAGTACTGCTTCCAACATTACATCAATATATGGTAAAAATAAGCCTTGCCTTTTATCATTGCCTGAAGGACGTGCCTTTTTAAAGCTATTGAGGAGCCACTGAATGGAAGGATTTATAAGAAGGCTCTGGAATGCTTGATCTTGGCATCAGATGTGAAACTGAATTCCTGTTAGCATGAATTTGATACCTTGATTTTAAATTTGGCAGGATTCAAATAAAAATACAATAAATGCACACACTAGAGACATAGCTACTGGTAAAGGGCAGAGGAGATTGGCACAGAAGTAGGTAGAACCACCAAGCAGAATCCATGAATCCATCCATTTTCCATAACCCTTTGTCCATAGGGTCAGTCAATCTCCCTGTGTTCCAGATAAACATACAATGTCTCTAAAGACATTGCAGACATTGAAAATTAATGTTTTGACAATCTTGGGTTGCTATCTTTGAAAACTACAGAAAAATCCCTCCAATCCACCAAGCTTTTGTCAGCTGACTCAGAACCACAGAATGGAATCTTCTCTAGATTTCATGTCATGTTCTATTAAAATTTGGTTCGTGCATGGGGCTGGAACCATAAACCCCTGGTTGGAGCTTGGACCGAAGCTATTGAACAGGCGGTCGCCAAACAACTCTCAGAATTCCTCCTACAGAACAATCTTCTTGAGCCAAATCAATCTGGTTTCAAGAGCGGTCACTCAACCGAAACTGCTCTGCTGGCTGTGACAGAAGTTTTAAAAATTGCCTGAGCAGCAGCACAGTCCTCTGTCCTCATTCTGCTTGACTTATCATCTGCCCTTGACACAGTTAACCATTGCATCCTCCTCGCTACTCTCTCAAACATGGGCAACTCTGGTTCATCTCTTTCCTGGCTTGAATCCTATCTCACAGGGCGCTCGTTCAGCGTATCCTGGCTTGGACAGTCATCCACATCTCATCACCTCACCACAGGGGTGCCCCAGGGCTTGGTGCTTTGTACACCACCTCCCTGGGTCCGATTATCTGCTCGCATGGCCTCTCCTATCACTGCTATGCAGATGACACTCAGCTCTATCTGTCATTTCCTCCTGAGGACCCCTTGATCTCTGCACGGGTCTCCGATTGCCTCTCAGATATATTCACATGGATGAAGGCACATCACCTCCAGCTGAACCTCTCTAAAACTAAACTGCTGATCCTCCCAGCCAAACCTACAATACACCATGACATCAACATCAAAACTGACTCCCTATGTCTTGCCCAGGTTAGCGAGAAACGTAAGGGTCACAATTGATGACCAACTAACCTTCTCTAATCATGTCACCTCAGTTGCCCGGTCATGCCGCTTTTCACTTCACAACATAAGAAAAATCAGGCCTTACTTGACTCAAATGACTAAATGTAAATGTAAATGGACTGACTTTCCCAAGGTCCTGTGGGGTGTGATGCCAGCAAGAAGCAGAGGTTGCAGGGGATGTTCTTGGGTTTTTTTCTGGGCAATGTATTGTTGCATTTATGACAATGAGTGCTCATTTACCTTGAGGAGAGAAGACATGATAGATGTTTCAGCAGAGGGGCTGGATCTCTTTGAGAGAATATTTTCCACAGGTCTGGGAGAAGTGGCATGACTCTTGGCTGGAGCTTTACCTTTACCTCTGGAAGAAGTGCTGTTTGAATTGTTGGCACTCAGATTAAACTCTGGGGCATAGGCAGCACTTTCCTGAATCTGGAAGTAAGTAAAGAGCTTCTCATGACAAAGAAAAAAATTATATATAGCTCTTTCAGGATGCGGTATATAGGCCATCCACCAAGTCGTTTGCGGGTGGTCCAGGAGCTATGGCACAGAGAAGGGGCATCTGATTCATTCTTGGAACCTTGGTGGACAAAGGCTGGGTTTGATAAATAAAGGTGACTTCTTCCCCTGATGACTGAGACTCACTCTCCGATTTAGAGATGGAGTGAAGAGACATAATGACCAATAGAGCCAAATAGTAAGGTAACAATTGCATGAGTGACTACAAATCTACTATAATTGAGAAAGCTCAAGGAACAGATGCTGACTCTGATGTAGGGCAGCAAGGGCGCTGACAAAACAATGATGAAGTTGGGAGTTGACAAATTCTCTGTACTATTACTACGAATACTATTGTATTCTCTGTAATGAAGCTTTGTGGCTGGTGGGTGTTGCACATGTGCCCTCTATTGACTGACTGCCACTGTCCATAGCTCCACTAGTGATCAAAAATTCCAGAGAGATCTTTTTATTGCAGCTTAAAACATTAATACTGTAAAACTTCCAATAGCACCTGCATGTCTCCATGTTCCCAGTTTGGGAACTCAGAGATGAACAGTCTTGAGTTTAAAAACATCAACAATGAGCTGGGAAGACATTTTAGTATTTAGGGTGCTTATCCTTTGCAAAGCCACAAGGGACCAGTGCCTATAAACACACAAGAGGAATGGCGCCTGAACAGTTTAGACAGTATAGTATAGACAAGCACATTGTCACACAGTTACACTTACAGGAATTAGTGGTCAGTTTTCCCTAACCTGTATGTCTATGGAGGAAACTAAGGAAACCTTCCACATGCATGGGGAAAAGAGGCATACTCCACACAGAACAGCCCCAACCAGACAGCAGATAGCCAAACTGATAAAACAGAGATGAGTGTGATGGATTGCTGGCTAGGTTGCTTATTCATGATTTTTAATCAGAGTGAGGTTCAAACCCTGATTATGTCCTGACTGTGGAAGGTGTTTTTGTTAAATACAGTAGGAAAACACCATACAATGTTAGGACTAAAGAAAAACACAGCTGATGTTGCCAAGTTGGCTGCAAGTTCTTAACCATCCATCACTGAAGTTTGGGGGTCGAGCTGTGAGAAAGAGAGCTGCACACTCCAATTCATTTTCAATGTCTCTCTATCACTCCACCTCCATCTGTGTTTTATCAGCCCCAGTGTGTGAGCCAGTAAAAACAAAGGAAAGCTGTGTAATTGTGCTATTATAGAAACAATGATTTCAGCTGTGGGTGGGTCCAATGTGTATGGGCTCTTTTCTATAATGATACATGCCGTTTTGCTGTAGCCTGTTATTGTTAGAGCAGAACACACACACATCATTATAAATTATGAAATTAAATGAAACATAAATAAAACACCAGAGAAGACAATGACACGATGACAGTTCAAGACTGAACTGCTACATAACCTAGACAAATATAAATGATGTTTACTTTAGGCCAGGGGTTGCCACACTTTTACTGTCAAGCCCCCCTTTAATAATATAGGAATATTGTAATTGTATTCTTTATATATTTATTTTGATATTTGTACAATGTCTTTATATATTCTACATTCAATGTCTTTCGTTGGAGGGGCTTTTTAAGACACACAACACACTGGAGTCTCTCTTCTTGGCTGACCATAGTGCTTATAAAGCCCAAGGGCAGATATGCCTCGTTATATTAATTAAAATTAATCATCTAAAAATAATCTAAAATTCTGTAAAGATGTGGATCACTGGCAGACCTGAGGTGGGCTGAATGACATCTGGGTGCTCAAACAATTACTAACTTAATTATGCCTAACTTTTAGCCTTAATGTCATTTGAACAGGTGAGTTAAATAGAAATTCAGACTCATTCTGTAGCCAGGGGGCGTTTGAGGACCTTGGGTTTGAGTAGCTTGGATTTGTCAATTGTAATGCATAGACTGGATTGACTGACTATAGGTCTGATGTCAGAGGAGAATCCTCAATTATAATAAATACATTTATTATCCAATAAAGAAGCATTACCTACCTACAATTATCTAATTGGGGACCATATATAAAATCCATCTGTCATTGTGGGGCCAGGGACCACACAATACACTCCAGGTCACCCTCTGCTGCTCCTACAGTACATATATCTGTGGAAATGGGCAAACTTGACATCAATTAAATCCCGAACTTTCATATATATATATATATATATATATATATATATATATATATATATATATATATATATATATACACCTTTAAATGACAGGATTACTGTTTTTTTCACATCACAGTTACTGGTCAAAGATATCTGAACAGATTTGGTTGTATGAAAAGTTTAAAATGATCCTACTACTCTACATTTTTATGGAAGCAGTCATACTGTTAACCTTGTGCATCATGCCAAAGTCAAATTTGGCAGAGTGTCGTGTTTGTATTCCAGTTGCTATGATTTAGTTTTCTAGGAGCAGATTGTTGAACTTAATGGTGAAGTAGACATAAAAAAACACAGATGAAATATAGATGTATGTGAGAGACCTGCCTCCTGAACAAGTCTGAGCTTTTCTTTTTATGGTAGTGAAGGCTCTCAGCTTCAGTCACACACATGAAATGAGATGTAGGCTGCTTTCAAAACAAAACAAAGTATTATTTTGTGACTGTCAAATTTGTCATTTGAAACCAATTTTCTGTCTGTTGTTTCAGCTCTATCTGAAGTATAATTTATAAGAAAGGATCATAATTTGTAAGCTCTTCATGTGTTTGGTATTCAAAAACCTTGTGTGTAGTTTGGTTTTTCAGGTGTTTTACAGAGTTGAACTCTCTCAGAGACCTCAGCCTCTATCCCTGTTTTACTTGTTTACTGAATCACCCTGACAATGTATTCAGCCTCTCTTCCACGTTGTGCTGAGCTGTGCCTGGTTTTGCCAATGAATGTGGTCACCAAAATTGCAAAGATGTGCTGATCACACCCATGTGTCTGCTTGTTGTGCATTGTTTCAGGAAGATCGAGCCCTCAGCCCTGTTTAACTCAGAACTTCATCACTGATAAATGTAAACATAATTCTAGATGTGTGTATTTATGTAGCACTTTTTCTGGACAGAGAACTTTCTTAGTCAATTAAGTACTACGTTCAACCACATTTTACATTTCCAAGTCAGACACTACATTAAGGAAAACCAAACCTACCAAAATCTGTGAACTTCTTTACTACTTCAGTTTCATCATATCTTATTAGGAACACCTGGGCCAGTGACTTGAATCAGAGATATCAGTCAGGGCAGATAATGTGCTGGGTTCTATTAAGTCATGCTAAAGGTTTGTCCAGTACAAGGCGATGCAATGACTGAAATTTTCCATCAGTGTCAGCATCACTGAATGCAACAAATGTTGCTCTGCTGGAGGATCACTAGCACGTCTATTCTGGTTTTGGTTTACATTGTACAGCTCTGACTGTAATTGTTGTGTGGCTTTCGAAAGCCTATTCCAGAGACATTCAGCTGAACCATAGCCTGGCCATTTTTGGATGTCTGCAGAGACTTTTGATCAGCTGTACGACATGCAGATTGCTTCGCAACTAGCAATGGTGGTTGCTAGGAAACTTATTCTTATCACTTTAGAAGTCTGCCACTATCTATCCTGCTTTGCACATTGGCTCAAGGAAAAGTTGTCTATTGTACAGATGTAAACTACGTCTGCACAAACTCAATGCATGGAATACATTTGCAAGAATATGGGGACCTTTCTTTGAACAATGTCATATCACCCCAGAATCATAGGGATTTGCCTGAACTGGGTGTAGTATTTTACCTTGTTCCTGAGATGTTAATATTAACTTTTTTTGTGACTATTAATGTGAACTTGTGAATTGTCAGGCAGCCTTTTTGTTCTGTTTGTGTTCCATTTTTAAAAAAAATTTATGTCAAATTTATAAACTGTAAATAAAACATTTTAAAAATGTTAAGCGCTTTCATCCAAGGAGCATTACAAAGTTTTTGCTGCTCATTCATGGGGACTCACACACACCAATGGCAGCAAGCTGCCATACAGGGTGCTGGCATTAACATGTGGGGCAATTTGGGTTCCATGCCCAAAATTGCCACAGCCACCCCATGTTGAAGTCATATTATCAGATGTTGAGTTTTTAAAGTTTAACATTGACCGTCTGCTGTTCAGATATGTCACCACCCAGGAGAACCACTTTAGTTTTAAGTAATAACATCATACATCAGCTAATTTATGATTGATAATCAGAGCGAGATTAAATCTGGCAACAAGAAGGCAAAGCATGACACATCAGTTACTTGATTTCATTATTGATGTTTTTAAAGTATCACTGTCAAAGGAGAGTGTCCCACCTGCTTCAAGACAGCCACTATCATCCCTTCTATCGTACATTCTGCAGTGTCTAAATGGCCTCCACCCTGTAGGACTAACCCCAGTCCTTTGAGAAACTGCTTCTCCAGCACATCAAAGAAAACATCCCAGTCAAACTGGACCCTTACCAGTTTGCATTCAGACCTAAAATATACAGAAGATGCCCCCTCCACTGTCCTCTAGTCAGTTTTTGTACACCATGAAAATAACACCACCAACATCAGAATGTTGATTTCAGCTCTGCCCTCCAACACAATTTTCCCCCATGAAACAGCAAACTCATCCCAGCACATCCCATATGCATGCATGTATTATTCCCCAGAATTTCCATGGGTACTGTATCTTGTTTAGATGTGTTATTGCTCAGTGGATTCTGATCTTGGGGTATCTATAACTCTGAACAGAATGGAATGGTTGAAACTCCCCTGAAGGTGAATGGGATGTTTCCATCCAGACCTCAGTCAAACAATTCAGGTACAGGTGATACAGAAGTATCTGCGGGCCTGCCACCAGACTACAGAACAGCTTCTTTCCTCAAGCTGTGAGGCTCCTCAATTCATCTTCCTCACTGCATGATTTTAGCATAAAGGATCTGCAACATCTGTATACAGAGGGTGTAAAATGTTTCTTTCCACAAAATATAAAAACATTTGATGAAGCTGTTGATTAAAATTCTTTTAAAAACCTCCTAAAATCAGTCTTTCAGCCACATGTGACACTTCAGTGGTACATGCTGGCTGTTGTGGCATGTCTGAATACATTTTGAACAGATGTTCATGTACTGTAGTCTTGTTAGAGGCTCAGATACCGATAGCTGTGGGGGAAGATGTAAGACATGACAACATCTGGTTAGCATGAGGTTAAGACTTGGGAGATCACATGTAGCCTGCTTCACCTGAGTGCATTAGGTCTGTATCAGTCCATACCTAAACCTGTTTGTTATTATTTAATAATTAATTAATTTGTTCCAATCTGATCCATGCAGCTATGAAAAAACACATCACATTTGGAGATACTGGCATTCATGGTTTTGCAAGTGGATTAATAGTAAATACTTGATTGGTTGATTGATTCTGTTTGAAAATGAATAGTACAGTGATTTGCATGAATCAAGTTGGAACTGTAAAATGAGAACTTTCATCCACAGTGAAATATTATGTCCTGGAGGTGTTTCTCTTGGCCACAACAAAGGAGTAAATTAGGCTTTTACTCTGTCCATCTGCACTTTATGGGACCCACCACATGTTCCTCGTCCAGAAACAACTACACAATGACACACAGAAACAGCATGCAACAAAATGATCTCATCCTGTATCCACAGATGTGCACATCATATCATATGAGAAACTATACTGTGCATCTGCTTGCATTAAACACTTGTGGAAATTTGATGATTTGATTTGATTTAGATTTTCCCATCAATGATGATCAACATCACACTTTGTTGCTGTGTGACACTTTTGATGGTTAAGTCCCAACCAGTCTTGCCATGATGTGGTTTTTCTGCAGCTGGTCCTGGAATGCTTGTCAACATAGATTAAACTGTTACTAGCTGTTGGGCCCCTATTTATTTTGCACCTACCACATTATATATGTATTACGTCGCCTCCAAATACTCTTTAAGCATAATGCAAACCTCACACTATGCATGATAGGTTCAGATTCAGTCAGTCAGTCTCAGTCTCCTGCAGCAGCTTTTTTCACATGGGCAATCACTTCCACCTGCTCACCTCTGCCTCTCTTGCCACTGTAGAGGTTTACACACACCTGCGTCAGCCCACCTGCCAAAATCCAGCAGCCAATAGCACATAAAACTGACCTGCTGTCATACAAAGAATATGTAACTGAAGACCCTGAAGAGCATAGTGATTTTATTCATCCCTCATAAATATCTTCAATATGATCCAGATCTTGCTGCACATGTCTCTGTGATTTTTTTCAGTGATTTAAAAAGATTTGTTGATAATTCGAACGTGACTGTAGCTCTGAATCACCCAGCTTTAATTTTTGCTCTGACTTTCCAAGAAAACTTCTGGACCATTTAGTTGTTTTTGTTTTCTTCTCATAGCACAGAAACAAATCTGAAGTGGGAAAATCTGAGTGGATGAGGCAACTCCTCAAACAATGTAATTGCCATGAAGCTGACAGCAACCTCTGAGTCAAAAGAGACCTCGATGAACTGCAGTGGACCTTTAGCCTTCAGCCATTAGACCTTGGAGCAGCTCTGCACAGCTACAAACAAATCCTCACGTCCTCTCTGCTTTTGCCTGCTGTAACCAGGTCAGGTGACTTTGCTTTGAAAAAAACCCCACCACACTATGTCATGTTTAAGACCACTGGCATCTCCCTCCAAAACTACAAAAGGGCAAGAGGGGTTTAAAGGACCAGTCCAGTGTTTTAGAACAGAACAGTACCTGTGTATGCTGCTGTCATGAAATTAAGTGAATCCACTGTTAAACATATTCCACAGACTCATCATCACTCCTTTTACTGTATGAAAGAACAATTGGACTACTTTCTACAAATCCTCATAACTAAATAATCAGTGCAATAAGTGTTATTGATCACTACTGTTTGAGTTCTACTTTTTCCAAAATGACTCATATGAGTCAACTTCACAGCACAAACCTGCAGATTAGTGCGATACATCTGTTCCTCGCAAATCTGGTTGAACAAATCTGATTGAACACACTGCCGTCCAATCCAGAATGGGCCTGAGACATTCACAGGACATGGTCAAACTACACGCCCCGGCCCAACCACTACTACTTACTCACTATGTTCTGACTCCAAAATGGTGGAATGAGCTCTCCATCTACATCAGGAGAGCAGAAACTCTAGTCTGCATCTCACATCTTCCTTTGCAACTTGCTCTGTTCAGACCACACCATGGTCAATAAATAAAATATAAATAAATACATTAAAACTTTTACTTTGTTATTAGCACTTAACTGAATAATGTTTGTTGCCTTTGCTGGAATATCAGGGTAAGCCAATCAGAGGCCCTCCTGGGAGTTCAGTGCCTAATATACACTATGTGCTTTTTCAAGATGATAGTGTACTTAGAGCAGCCTTTATTGTGACCAGTCACCAGTATGTTAACCACACAGTTTAATCAGCCAGCACCTTATGTGTGCATAGAAAAACTTCAATCTTTTATTTCAACTCATGAAAAATAGAAGTAAAATTGAAACTGTGCTGTATATTTGTTAAGAGTACTTGTGTGATTTTGGAATTTTGGGTTGTATCCACATGCTTGTATAAAATGATTGTGAGTCACTTTGGATGAACAATAATCAGTTAAATAAATAAATGGAATTGATGTATAAATCCATATGTTGAGACACTTTTTGTTTGTATAACACATGATTATATGGTGTTGTTTTTTTTATTTAGTCCTCCTGAAAGCTACACCTTAACTTCACCCTGTGCAGCTTGTTTTATTTTGAAAGGAAGGCTGTACCCAGTCACTTCTCAGACACTCGCCAGAATAAAAGCATCTCACCAGAGACTCGGTGCAGCAGCTATATGCTGAAGCAGAACGATCAGAAGACATTTGAACACATTTGAGTTTACAGGTGAATTCTACGGCCTCTATGTTTGACGGAGATCTGGAAAGTGTCAGAATGAGAGTTTCTTATCTAACCTGTGCAGTCTTTCTGTGTGGAGTTCACGGACGGTTGATGAACTCCACGGAGCCTCCACAGATACAGCTACCCGACTTGAGTTTAAGTGCTGCAGTTAAACTCAGCTCGTCGTCCGGGGTCCACCGAGTGCGGAGGAGACGCTTCATCAGTCAGAGCGACATGGTGGCTATCCTGGATTATCACAACCAGGTCCGAGCCAACGTCTTCCCACCTGCTGCAAACATGGAGTACATGGTAAGAGAGAATAGACATCATCAATGCTATAAACACAATGACTTTATATGGAACAAACAATATAATAAGACAACAGCCAAGTTATTGGATGAATTTGGATGAAATAGTGTTGTGATCATGAAATCAAACATCATTAAGAACACCAATAATATGACTACATGCAGGAGGAAATTATTGTTGTTTTAATGATAATAATCCATTAACTTCTGTTAAAACTGAAGTGTGACATTTGACTCTTTTTTGCACCGTCAATACTTTGGCTCCATAACTCTAATGTTTTCATATCAAGCCTTCATAGTCCTTTGCTACACTGAGGAGTGAAGCTCCTGTTCAATGAAATCTGTAGTGTCCCCACGCATGCGCACTGAAGAGTTTTCTAATAAACACCAAAGTGTCACCAACACACACTGTGTGACTGGATTCCCCTATCATGAATTAGAGTTTTAATATGATGTATTTTCGCTGTCTTTGCTGGTGCACTGGTGTATTAACACCCAAATCAAACTGGGAATCACACTCTGATGTCATGAGAACAAGAAAAGATGTAGAGGATGATTCATGACGACTCAGGAAATAAAAGGAAGAGGAGAATTAAAAACAACAAGGAAGCAGCTTTATTTACAGCACACTGATTAGACAAACTCAGTGCTGCACAATTCAAGTAAGGTCTCCTGCCCCCCCCCCCCCCCCCCCCCTCATTTGGAGCTCAGTCAGTCACGTTAGGATTTCTTTTAAATCATGTGTAAACCATAAAATGGTTGCTCAGTTGGTGCACAGGTTTTCCATGGTGAAACTACAGGGATATGCCTCTTTAAATGTTGCTGCTACTAGGAATTGTGGGACAGCATTAGCTCCTTTCCTTTTGGTAAAGAACAGTCCAGTGTGTCCTGTGTAGATAAGAAAGGAACCTTTCCTTAACCTTCAGAAAATTTGAGCAGCTCTCTTAATGACTAACACTTAAATACTTCTGGATCATTTCACTTAGTTAAGAATCTTCCTGAGCAAAAATAAATAAATAAATTAAAAAAATGAAACACAGCCTAATATATCAGCTGATCCAAACATGGGAAAAGAGGGGGAGCGTGAGTGGAGCTAAACTGGTTTAATTAATCTTAATTCTGCATAACTTTGAGGCTGTTTGAGGAAATGTAGTTTTTGGTGTTGGTCCACTGTTGTTGGAGGACATTTGAGCACATACAGTATATGTATTCTCTTGAAGCTTGGTGCAGCTTCTCTTCTTTATTACACCTGAATGCTGGATGAATATAAAATGTCAAAGACAGAGAATAATTTCTATCAGCTGCTGTTGGGTCAAAAGACTGTGATAAACTAAACATGACATGCCACTTGATAAAGGTACATTTGTCATGAGACAATGTGAGAAAGCCTTTTTGCCATCTATTTAAAAATCATCACAATGCAACTTGAATTTTTTGAAATCATGTTACAGAAAATTCCTTCCTGTGTATGCTGGAGAGATGACACCATGGTCCTTTTAAAGACCCCCTCCAATCATCCGTTCTCAGTGGTCTTTAAACTGTGATTATGAAGTTTTTAACCAAAATCACAAAACCTGTGCCATTTCCCAGGGCTCTTCTGCTGCAGAGCGCCAGCAGCTCATTAGCAATGCGCCTCTGAGTCGTGGGCGGAGACTCCGCCGCTCTCCGCTGCAAATGTGTCAGTCCCAGTCTGTTGTGTCCGCCAGCAGTCTCTTCAGTTCTGACTGTCTGTCTAACAGGTATGGGACAATGATTTGGCCAGTACAGCTGAAGCCTGGGCTGCTACATGTCTGTGGGAACATGGACCAGCTTACCTGCTGCAGTTCTATGGACAAAACCTGTCTGTCAGGACCGGAGGGTAGGTACAACACACACATACACATGCATGTGCACACACCTACACACACACACACACACACGTCATACATGACAAAGGATTTACTGTATATCACATCAACAGAACAGACGTGAGCAGTTAAAAAGATATACATATTTATTTATTCAAATCTATAGCTTAATTAGTTAATGAAAGTTCAGTAAGTCTGACATCATTTGGACTAATAATTATGCAGCTGAACAGGATGGGACTGTAACACTGTGAATGAATCCAGATGAAATTCAAACATGAAAGGAGAAAGTGGAAGAAAAGAGAAGTGTTTTGGCTGATGGAGAAAAAGCAGACAAAGCTGTGAATATTTAATGATTGCTTCTGCACATGTGCAATACTTTTACTGTCATAAATATTTTTCCTGATGCAGTTGGTGCTGTTATTTCACAGCTGTAAATTGAATTGAATTACACTAATATACAACAACTATGACACAATTTCATGTTATATTAACATTTTACTGGAAGTTTAACTTCAAAACACAATTTATTTCCATGTAGCCATGTTACAAATAACATAACATAATATCCCCTAAATATTGAAATATCCATCCACATATCTGTAACCACTTATCCTCATCATGGTCACAGTGGGGCTGGAGCCTATCCCAGCTGACTTTGGGCTAGAAGTGGGGTACACCCTGGACGAGTCACCAACTTATTGCAGAGCACATAGAGTAATACAAACAACTTACAGCCAATTTAGAGTCACCAATTAATCCTAATTAACATGAAGTGAATGTCTTTGGACTGTGGGAGGAAGCCTGAGTACCCCGGAGAGAACAGGCAAACTCCACACAGAGCTGAGGTTTGAACCAGGAACCTTCTTGCTGTGAGGTGACAGTGCTAACCACTGCACCTCCGTGCTGCCCAGTATTGAAATATTAATATAGCAAAATTAATGAAATGATAATAAATATTATACAACAGTGATTTCACTGGACAAGAGTCACATTAGTGCTGATATGCACTGCAACATGTATTACTCCAGGTGTTACATTAATTGTTACATTAATGTTACATTGATATTCGTCATCTATCTTTCACTGTGACAAAGATGAACACATTTGTACAAGTAGTTTAATAGTTTGATTACAAATAGTTTATTTACTGCATACTGCTGTTAGAAACTGAATACGATCAGCTGATAA
Organism: Sciaenops ocellatus; assembly: GCA_033000465.1. NCBI lineage: Eukaryota > Metazoa > Chordata > Actinopteri > Sciaenidae > Sciaenops > Sciaenops ocellatus. The sequence goes on from CP136881.1 coordinate 27,751,482, forward strand.
TAAACCTGGCCGTCAGTAATCAATATACAGCATTAATCAGACCAATAACTAACCACAGTCAACGTCAGACAACCTCACACTTACCAGTTACAGTTACCTAGTGTTTCTGTAGTGTTGAAAAAATGTTTAAAAAATATAGAGGGAGTTTGAATTGAACTATTAAAAAAATATCACACCAAACTGAAATATGTAGACATTTTAACAATGTCTACAGTCTTCTTGTCATCTTGGTCTCAATATAATCCATGAAGATAAACTGTATTTCATAAAAAGTTGGATTTGAACTTGGAAACTTTTGGATTTTGTCACCTCAACAACTCAAGAACTCCCCACCAGCCTTCATTGGTTAGCTGTGTTGTTTTAGTGGGCGAAGACTTAGATTAGAATGTGAAACTGAGAAAAAGCGACTGTCAACAGACTCTTATTTCAAATGGAAACATAGAGATAAATGGAGATACACATACTGTATCGACCTAAACAAAATAGATAGCATGAAAAATGTTTATTGCTTGTCAATAGTGCAGTGCCAGTCCTGTTGCAGAACTATTAGTGTTGGCAGGGACAAATAAATGATTAGCTAAATAAACATGAAAAAACATTGCTCGGACCCCAGAGGGTTAAAAAATCAGATTAAAGTGTCGCCCTAGTCCTAGTCCAGATGGAGACCAAGAGTGACTGTGTGTTTGCATGTTAAGATGAGGAAACGTCTTCTGTAATTCCTTCCCCTTGTAATGCAGACGAATAGAGACTGTGTGGACACAGAACGACCCAAAGACATTTTACATGACCAGACACAAAAACAGCAAATATAAGACTCTGCTTGGTATTTGACTTGTGAGCCTTTATCCGAGCTTCTTCAAATTATGCATGCAACATAAATATATTGCTACATGTTTAGCATGCCCTTGTATGGTGCTTGCACAAGCTGCACCTCTGACCTGTGTGACATCACTGTTAGTGTGGTGTTAAAGGTGCAATAGAGCACACTTCTGATGACACCCACTAATGCTGACTCCTCAGTATCAATTCTGTCTCTATCCACCAGGTGGCAGTCTATCCTGCAGCTGGTCAAGCCCTGGTATGATGAAGTCAATGACTATGTGTTCCCTTACCCCCGCTTCTGCAATCCCAGCTGCCCTCTGCTCTGCTACGGATCCATGTGTACACACTACACACAGGTGAGAGAGGTCATCAACACACTCCTCTGTCAGTTTGTGTGTGAGTAATAGTCATATCTGTCATATTATACTGTATGTTAAATAAGACAATGTGGTTATTTTTTCATGGCATAAAGAATAGCGGTCCCTTAAGTCAGTAAGTTATACAAATGACTATACTCGCCATGTAAAAGAATCAGTTGCCTCTACAAGCCCAGGTCCTGATATGATTCAACTTTTTGCAAACTTGCTAAAATTAGGGATGATAACTGGCTTCTCAGGTAACAAGCTGCGTTAGTTAAAAAAGCAGCACAGCATGTGAAGTGAACTATCTCTAACTTGATACCTCAAATCAACTGTCTTACTTATGGAGGCAGCTAAAGAGCACACAGTGATATTCTCCTTCACAGCCGTATCCTGAGCTGTGAACTTGGACTCCAATGGACTTTCCCAGCAGGGGTAATTTAAAGCAACATTATGTAACTTTTCTACTATGAATACTGTGAATGGCCATTCCCACTCCACATGTACGATCTCCCACAAGCAGTACGTAACATTTGACAGCACTAAGTCACACACCACCAACTAGTTGACTGATTTTGGTGAAACTGGATCATATTTTATGGAGAAAATGTTTTCTGGTTTTCCATCAGATGATTCCGTCCTCTGGCTGCTCCACCTCAGCTCTCTGTGATTTACAGAGTTTCCTGATGGACAGTGAAGTAAACTGCTGACAACTGTAGCTGCTGTTAGCTAATGTTAAAGCTCTGTTTGTTAGCCTGACTGCCCGGACTGTGAGCTCAGAGCACCAGAGGAGTGTTAGGTGGTACCACAGGAGTTTTGGACCATTGAGATCAGGAGGTTTTCAGGCCCTGGGTGGGGGATATACAGACAGAATGGGCACCAGAACTGGTTCCATGCAGGTAGGTAACATGGCTTAAAGAAGCTCAGCAAAAGCAGGGCATGAGATATGAGTAACAGGTTATTATTGAGGAACTAGACCTTGTTGGTCACATGTCCCTGAAACAGACCTCTAAGAACTGAGTTGAATTATTGGTTTATTGCTATCAAATGTAAAAGTCGCTGTTTAAAAAGATGTGGATTGGACATAATGCTGTTTCTATCAGAGAAAGATGATCCCAAAGCTTGCCAAGTGATGACTGGTGTTTCCAGTCATTTCAGTCATTTTAAAAATACAAAACTAAAATGCTACATTTAGTTTTAAGGCTTTTATCATAATATTACTTCAAAAGTGTTTTTTTTTTGTTTTTTGTTTTAAGAAACTGCCATGTGGGGACTTGCAGCCTTTAGCTATGTCTAAAGAGGGGACCTCCATAGACTACAGTGTAATTGTTTGTATCCATTCTTTCACTTCATGATTGTTTAAAATGGAAATGTTAACTTTCAATGTTTTCAATACTTAAACATTTCTCTGAAATACAAATATTACAAAAATAATCATGGCCACTTTTAAGTATGAATAAGATAAAAAGTTTTACCTTATTGACTTTATCTAGGCTTTAAACATATAAACTGTTTTATTACATTAGTGCACTATTTTTAATTATCATGTCAGGGAATTCATATTCTTCTGTTTTCTTCTGGTCATTTTTCAGACTTGTGTTGAATGATTTCCACACAAGTGTATGCATTTTGGCTCACACTATGCCAAAATGCATACACTTGTGTGGTAAGTAAGCATTTTGGCTCACACTTTATAACCTGATAAATAGATTTTCACAGATAAAATATGTTTATTTATACATTATGTTATCTTAAGTAGGATGCAAATGTAATAAATGTTGCAACTGTCACCACATACCGTGAGCAATTAACACTATCTCTAAATTGAAATACTTAATTGAATTAAAAAGATAAGATTGGGCTGCTGTGGACAAAAGATTCAAAGAATTAAAATGAAAATGAGTGATCTAAGATGTAAGGTTTGTAAGGATGTCACCTAGCCATGCAAGGCCATGCAAACTCAATTAGACTGCAGGTATCTTACTAATGAGTTGAGAAATTAAAAATTATATTAATTTGACAAATCATAAATTATAGTTTTATGAGGTATTTGTTCAACAGGGCTGACTTAGAGAGAGGTTGGAACAGAAAGTACCAATCAAACTCCACATGCAGTTACTACTCAGTCAATGCATTTACAGATTTCACACTGGTAGTCCTTGCTAATAGTACAAACATGGACAAATGTATTTCCTTTTTTTAAGAATTAGACTTGTGAGTAGCCAAATAGTGGTATTATAGACATTTTTAAATAAATCAAACACTGGAGTATCTGTTTTGAAATTGAAAAAAAAATATGCATTTCAAATAAATATCCCATCCAAGTACTGATATGTGTACTGACAAAAAACTAATGGAGGTGTGAAGCTGTGGCCCCTTCACAACCCACACACTGAATTTATATCTACTTCTATACAGTAGTGATGTGTCGTTCATGAACGAGCCGGTTCAAAAAGCCGGCTTTTTTAAGTAAACGACGGGAGCCAGCTTCCATCCGCGAGCCGTTTTTTTTTTAAGTATTATGGTGTGCTACGTACATGCAGTGACAATAGCTTTCTTATATTTATTTTAATAGTTTTTTTATTTCTATGCTTAAGTTTTTATAGGTGTTTCTATCTGCTTTGTGTTTGGGCGGTTTCAGAGAGTTACAAGGCTCTGTAAATGCAATGAAAACAATTGGCTACAGCATTTTATTGGTATTAGAAAATGTAATTTTTACTTGTGAATATTTCAGTACAAAGAATGTATTGAATAATTTAAGTGATGTGTACACATATGAATCACAAGTCAAAACAGCGCTAAATTTGGCTGAATTATAAAAGGTATACGTAGTAAAATGAAGAGCCGTTTGGGAGCCAAAAGAGCCGTCTCTTCTTGGTGAGCTGAGTCAAATGATCTGGCTCCTTAAAAAGAACCGAAATTCCCATCATCTACAAAAGGGCTTCAAGTGACAACAGTTTCAAAGTGTAAGGCCTGCCCAGGCTAAAATGTGAGAGTGTTTGTCAGTGTCAATGTAAAATACCTTGTTTAACTACTTTTCTGAGTAGCTTGTAGTTTAGGGTCCAACTTTCAACAAAAGTGGAGTATTCCTTGTACCCTCACTCTACAGTTCCAAAAATATTCGCCGTGAATATAGCACTACCAAGACTTTCAACAAGCCTGAAGAAGCTATAAACACACTGGGTGATGAAGACACTGTCCCAGACGAACAAGTGTGAGTGTAACAGACCTTTAACATTGTTTAACATGTTTAATATAGGTCATTTTCAAACGTGGTTTATGTTATGTTCTGTTATTCTTTACGCCCAGGCTGATGCTTTTATTTTGAAGGGAGTCTGACCGGAAGTGGAGCGGATGTTTTTATTTTGAAGGGAGTCTGGCCGGAACTGGAGTTATATGGCGGAAAAAAGCGGTAAAAAGGAAAATTTCACGGATGTTTATGTTTTTAAAGTGTCGTCGTCATTCATTTTTGTTCAGCTAGCACCTGGCTGATTAGGGCACAAGGTTTGTAGTTATTTCGTTTCATTAAGTGCTTGAAAATTGTAATTTTAAAGGTGATGATTTTGTGTATGACATGATTTGATTTATGAAGTTAAGGTGAAGACGGTAATGTTTTCTTTATTTTTCTTGTCTCTTATCCTGATAGCTCTTACGGTGTGTTCAGACAGTAAAAGGAGCTTCAGTATTGTTAATTTGCTGTTAATAAAAGACTAGATGAACCATCAGTATCAGGAGCCAGACCATTATTCAGCCGGGACTGCTACAGTAAGAGCTTCACCTCATCAGTCCCATCCCGCTCCTATCCCAGGATGACTACAGAGGGACTCGACGTGATGGTCTAAGGTTGTGGCACCCACTCTCAAAATGGAAGCATCAGGCAAATTACTTCTAGACGACGGAGACTCAGACCATGAAGAGGATGGCTGTAAGGACAGCAAAGAGTATCAACTTCGCCGCTCTGGTCGCCTACGGAATCCCACGGACAAGATGCTTTCGTTTCAGAGAGAAGAGGCTCACAAAAAGGAAAAAAGGCTCACTCACCTGTATGAACAATGGAAGACCCAGGCACGTAATGCTAGAGAGCAGCTAAAGTTAGACATTCCTGAGAATCAGACTGCAGCTCTTATAGACACACTAGAGAAAGGAAGGGACGATGTCACTAACATGTATGTGGAAATCAGATATCACCTCACTCCATCCAGTGAAACAAGACGTCGTATTGATGCCTGTGAGGCAGTGACTAAGGACATTGTTAAGATTGCTTATGAAAGGATAGCAGGCATTGATGGAGATTTTGATAGTGAAGCAGTAAAACAACGTCTTCGTGAGCTGCTTAACAGAGACTATGCTCGCTCCATCTACGGTTCCACAGCCTCACCTTCAAGTCGACACTCCAGAAGCAACCACAGTCAACCCTCTGTGTGCTCCACGGTAGCAGCAAAAAGGATAGATGCTGCAGCAGAGTTAGCGGCAAAGGAAGCAGAGTATGAAGTGCTATTGGAGGAGGAAAGACAAAGGGAAAGGATTCAACTCCTAGAGGAACAACAGAAGAGAGAACTTGAATCTCAGAAACGTGAGTTGAAGAGATTAAATGCAGAAAAAGATATAAAGGCAGCACAAGCAAGATTTGTAACATATAGTCAAGAAGTAATGCAAGCAGCTAGTATTCATTCTACTGATTCCGACACTAGAGAACAACAGCATGTGCCGCTCCAGCAACCTGTGCCTCCAGCTCTCATCCAGCAGCCCACGGATGTCACAGTGATGACAACACCTCCACGGACAGAAGTGACTTATCTGGCTCAAGCTGTACAAGATAGCATAAGCCTAAACAGACTCCTATGCCAGAACCACTTGTATTCACTGGTGACCCAATCCATTTCATTGAGTGGAAAGCTTCCTTCATATCACTCATAGACAAAAGGAGCATTTCTTCAGCTGACAAATTGCACTATTTGAGAAAATATGTAGGAGGTCCAGCTTGAAAGACACTTGATGGCATTTTCTATAGAACAGATGATGAAGCCTATAAGGATGCATGGAACCATCTCAATGAAAGGTATGGTCAGCCCTTCATCATACAGAGAGCATTTAGAGGAAAACTAGCAAACTGGCCAAAGATTCAGTCAAAGGATGCTGAAGGACTCAGGACATTTGCTGATTTTCTGCACTCATGTCAGGAAGCCATGCCTCATGTTAAAGGTCTTAACATTTTGAATGACTGTGAAGAAAACCAGAAACTGGTTCAAAAGTTACCTGACTGGGCAGCAGCTCAGTGGAACCGAAAGGTTACTCAAAGTATGAAAGACAAGCAGGAGTTTCCTAACTTCCAGGATTTTGTCACCTTCATGTTAATGGAAGCAGAGATTGCCTGCAATCCCATAACTTCATTCCACGCTCTCTACTCATCAGAGTCTAACTCAGAGGAACGTCATCTGAGAGAAAGGAAACCTAAATCCAGTGTTCTTCATACACAGGCAGTTACAGAGACTGAAACCCAAGGGCAGGTTAAAATGAGTCCAAGGCCACCATGTATGTTCTGTCAAGACAGCAAACATCACCTGCATTGCTGTCCTGAGTTTAAGAAGAAGTCTCTGGATGAACAACGAAAATATGTAAGAGAAAAGAAACTTTGCTATGGTTGTCTGAAGCCAGGCCATAATGCAAAAGAATGCCATCACCGACACTCATGTGACAGCTGTAAAGGAAGACATCCTACACTTCTACATGACGACAGCTACAACAAAGACAAAGCCACAGCAGTCTCGAATCAGAGCAGCACAGATGAAGCAGCAACCACACTGTCTCTCAGTGTAGAGACTGAGGAACCATCTACTAACACTTGAATGATTGTGCCAGTGTGGATTTCCTCTGTCAGCAATCCAGGTATGGAAAAGCTTGTCTATGCTCTGCTTGACACTCAAAGTGATACAGTGTTCATTGACCAGGAAATTAGCAACAGCTTACAAACCAAGACTCATCCTGTTAGGCTGAAGCTAACTACAATGATTGGAAAGGATGCATTAATGCACAGTCAAAGGGTGCAAGGTCTCACAGTGAGAGGTTACAACTCCACAATCCTCATTAATCTCCCTCCTGCTTACACCAAGGATTGCATACCAGTGAATTGAACGCACATCCCTACCTGTGAAACGGCAAGGCAATGGAATCATCTTACCTCAATAGCAGATGAAATCCCATCACAGCTAGAGTGTGAAGTTGGTCTTCTGATAGGCTACAATTGCTCAAGGGCACTGGCACCACGGCAGGTAATCCTGGGAGGAAATAACGAACCCTATGCAGTTCGCACAGATCTAGGATGGAGTATTGTAGGTTGTTCATCACCACACCATGACTCACCAAGCACCACCAATATGTGTCACAGGGTTGCTGTCAAAGAGCTTCCCCCAGTGACTCCAGCAGATGCAATCAGGGTTCTTGAGTCTGACTTTAAAGACGCCAGTAAAGATGGTAAGACCGTGTCTCAAGATGACATCCTCTTCTTGAATATGTTAAAGGAAGGAATTCAGAGGAACACTCACGGCCACTATGAGATGCCACTCCCCTTTAAAGAGAGACCCTACCTCCTTGACAATAAGCAACTTGCCATTGTCCGGCTTCATCATCTTAAGAGAAAGCTGCTGAAAGATGATAAGTACAAGGAACACTATGTGAAGTTTATGAATGAGGTAATTGAAAAGGGTGATGCAGAGGAGGTTCACGAGCAGGGGAAGGGGAGAAATGGTATATTCCCCACCACAGAGTCTACCACACCAAAAAACCTGAGAAACTACGTGTGGTTTTTGATTGTTCTGCTAAGTACAAGGGAACTAGCCTGAATGTCCATCTTCTGTCAGGCCCAGATCTGCTGAATAATCTGACCGGTGTTCTCATCAGATTCAGAGAGCATCATATCGCCCTGATGTGCGACATCGAAAAGATGTTTCATCAATTCCATGTTTATGAAGCTGACAGAGACTATCTATGTTTCCTCTGGTGGAAAAATGGCGACCTTAATGCAGAACCACAGGTATTTCACATGAAGGTTCATCTCTTTGGTGCTGCGTCCTCACCAGGATGCGCCAACTACGGACTGAAACAACTTGCTAAGGACAAAGAGACCCTGTTTCCTCTTGGCTCACAGTTCATCGTGAAAGACTTTTATGTTGACGACGGTGTTACCAGCATAGCAAATGTGGATGATGCTATTCAGCTCGCAAAGGAAGCCCAGAAGCTCTGTGCTACGGGCGGTCTGAGACTGCATAAATTTGTATGTAACAACAGATCAGTGCTGGAGAGCATACCGCCATCTGAGCGTGCTGCCGAAGTGAAGGCTCATGACCTGGTCTTTCATGATTCAACCTTGGAGAGAGCCTTAGGAATCCATTGGCACACTGAATCTGATACTTTCAGATTTCGCCTCTGCCTTAAAGACCAGCCAGCAACAAGACGGGGCATATTATCCACAGTTGCCTCCCTTTATGACCCACTCGGGTTAGTTGCCCCTTTTCTGCTCATGGGAAAAAGGGTGCTTCAGGAAATGTGCAGGCATGGCACAAGCTGGGATGACCCCCTCCCCAGTGAACTGCAGCCACTGTGGGAATGCTGGAAGAACGATCTTGCAAATTTGGAAAAAATCACCATACCACGCTGCTATGTGCCTGCTGGTTTTGGACAAGTCATGAAAAAGGAACTACACCACTTCTCTGATGCAAGCATACATGGTTATGGCCAGTGTTTGTACCTGAGACAGGTAAATGAAGATGGGAACATTCATTGTGCACTGGTTATGGGAAAGTCCAGAGTAGCACCAATCAAGGTCACAACAATCCCCAGGCTAGAGTTGACAGCTGCTGTTGTGTCAGTCGCAGCAAGCAACACCCTGAGAGAGGAGCTTGGTTTGGCAGATGTTGACAAATATTTCTGGACTGATTCCAAAGTAGTTTTAGGCTACATCAGCAACGAGGCACGTCGCTTTCACACGTTTGTGTCAAACAGGATACAGAAAATACATCTTAGCACGGCTCCTCAGCAGTGGAGGTACGTTTCTACTAACAATAACCCTGCAGATCTTGCCTCTAGAGGTTCAAGCACAAGTGAGATCCTCACATCAAGCTGGTTCACAGGACCTCAGTTCCTATGGGAAAAGGAGCTACCTCCAGCTGTGGATGTCATCACAGAAATACAGATTAGAGATCCTGAAGTCAAAAGGATCCAGACACTAAATACACAGACATCAGAGCAAGTAAGTCTCTCTGACCGTCTGTCAAGATTTTCTTCATGGATGAAAGCAACTCAAGCTGTCGCACGTCTCATCCGTCGTGGCAGGAAAGATAAGTCAGCAAATCACAGCACAGTGCAGGAACGAGAGGATGCACGGTGCGTCATCATAAAGGACTTACAGAGACAGGTGTATCCAGAAGAAATAAGGTTGCTCAGTAAGGGAACTCAACTTCCTTCTCAGAGTACACTGTATCGATCAGATGCTTTTCTTGATCAAGATGGGCTTCTCAAGGTGGGAGGAAGACTGAAAAATGCATCACTCCCTACTTCACTGAAGCATCCAGTGATTATACCAAAGGATCATCACATCACCAAGACAATAATTGCTCACTCTCATGAAAAAGTTCAACATCAAGGAAAAGGCCTGACTGTCAGTGAGATCAGATCAAACGGATACTGGATCACAGGGATCAACAGAGCAGTGGCAACACATCTGCATCAATGTGTTACATGTCGGAAACTCAGGAGAGTAACAGAAGAACAGCGGATGGCCGACCTGCCACCAGAGCGTGTTGATCCATCACCACCATTCACCTATTGTGGAATGGATTGTTTTGGCCTGTTTCTCACCAAAAAGGGACGTAAAGTGCAAAAGCGATATGGGCTCCTTTTCACATGCCTTTGCTGTCGGGCCATTCACATTGAAATGCTGGATGACATGTCTACAGATGCCTTCATTAATGGCCTTCGTTGTTTCATCGCCATAAGAGGGGCAGTACGTCAGATAAAATCTGACCAAGGAACTAATTTCATTGGAGCTAAAAATGAACTAAATGAAGCTCTTAAGCAAGTGGATACTAATCGTTTGACAACGTTTTTGGCTGAGAAGCAGTGTGATTTTAGCATGAACGCTTCCCACTCAAGCCATGTGGGAGGAGTATGGGAGAGACAGATCAGAACGGTGAGGAATGTTCTTCGCCACACACTCTCACTCTCATCAGGTAGGCTGGATGACGCCTCTCTGCGGACGTTCTTCTACGAGGCTATGGCTATTGTGAACAGCCGTCCACTGACAGTTCACAATCTGAGCGATCCAGGTAGTCCGAGCCCCTAACGCCTAATCACCTGCTCACCATGAAACTCATCGTAGCCTTACCACCTCCTGGCATATTCATCAGAGAGGACATGTATGCTCGTAAGAGGTGGCGTCAGGTTCAGTATCTTGCAGAGCAATTTTGGAGTCGCTGGAGAAGGGAGTACCTCTTCAATATTGCCACCAGACAGCGCTGGGATGCTCCAAGAAGTAACCTCAGGGTCGATGACATTGTCATTGAGAAGGCAGATGATCTGCCACGGAGCGAGTGGAAATTGGCCAAAGTTATAGAGACAGTGAATAAGGATGGACTGGTGAGAACAGTAAAGCTTTGTATTGGAGATCGGAAGATGGGAAAGGAGGGACAGCGCTCTGGCAAGCCGTCCATTGTCGAGTGTCCAGTGCAGAAGCTGATCCTGCTTCTAGAGACTGTTTAATCATCCTCTTGACCACAACCATACTGTGTAGAGTGTTAAGACTTTCATTCATGGACATTCTTATGGTCTCAAGTTTTAAGAGTTAAAGGTCATGTTGAGTTGAGAAATTATTCGCGCTTTGCATTTCATACTGTTTTGAAAATCGCTCATTATTTGGTGGGAGTGTAACAGACCTTTAACATTTTTTAACATGTTTAATATAGGTCATTTTCAAACGTGGTTTATGTTTTGTTCTGTTATTCTTTATGCCCAGGCTGATGCTTTTATTTTGAAGGGAGTCTGACCGGAAGTGGAGCGGATGTTTTTATTTTGAAGGGAGTCTGGCCGGAACTGGAGTTATATGGCGGAAAAAAGCGGTAAAAAGGAAAATTTCACGGATGTTTATGTTTTTAAAGTGTCGTCGTCATTCATTTTTGTTCAGCTAGCACCTGGCTGATTAGGGCACAAGGTTTGTAATTATTTCGTTTCATTAAGTGCTTGAAAATTGTAATTTTAAAGGTGATGATTTTGTGTATGACATGATTTGATTTATGAAGTTAAGGTGAAGACGGTAATGTTTTCTTTATTTTTCTTGTCTCTTATCCTGATAGCTCTTACGGTGTGTTCAGACAGTAAAAGGAGCTTCAGTATTGTTAATTTGCTGTTAATAAAAGACTAGATGAACCATCAGTATCAGGAGCCAGACCATTATTCAGCCGGGACTGCTACAGTGAGTAATCAGGATCTTACTATTTAACCATGGTCTGTGATGAAAATATAGTTTATGCTGCTATAACCTTTACTGCCATAGCTCAATGTTCTGGAGAGCTAATGTAAGAGACTGGCAGGCAGTAACAGTACAACGTCAAGGCCATCGTGTTAATGTCAGAAGTTCAACTTGGAAAAAGGGTCAGTGCGGCTCACAGGCATTAATAATAGTACTTTGCCGGTCATAAGTGGAAGTACCCAGAGGGGCAGACAGATGTCAGACATGGCCAGGAAAGACCGGAAATGGTTGGAGTTGGCCGAAAGAAAATTTGATTGACAGGCTGTCCTGCTGTCACCACTAGGTGGTAGCACAGATTTTTTCTGTTGCTTTATATCATTTACTTTTTGACAGTATGGATACCAACTACACACATTATCTGACTTAGATATTCTTATTCTTTCTGTGTGGATATCCTGGAAAATATAACTGATGGAGGAACATCTGCCTAGTGGACTTGTAGGGCTGATTAAATGATTGACTGCATTTGATCTTGCAGACTCAGGAACACTAGAATCCTGTACTAAGGATAATGCAGGAAGATATGTTGTAATAAAAGGAAGAAAAATGTGCTGTTTTAAATGTCTATGCCCCACCAGGTCATCCTTCTAATCTCATAGCAAAAGCTTTTTTTCAGAATTAGTGGAGTTGGACTGTGCTCAGTCAATTGCTGGCGGGCACTTGAATTGCATATTAGACCCTCACATTGATAAATTACCTGCTCAAAGAACTAACCCTACTAATCTGGCACGAGCAACAGCTGATATATGTGAAGAACCAGGCTATTTGGACGTGTGGCGAACTCTAAATCTGAACAATAAATAGATCACATTCGTCTCAGGAGTGCATAAAAGTAGCTCTAGAATAGAACCTGTTTGCCCCTTAAACAATGTTGTAATCTGTTCTGTCTTGTGATATTGGGAGCATTACAATATCAGACCATGACCCGGTTTACTTTAAATTTTCACATGGAGAGGCCCAACAATGTTTGAGTAAATGTCGATTTAATAATCATCTGTTCAGTGATCCAAATTTCTATATCTGTTATTTCCAAACTGAGTTTCAGCTATTCCTTTCTTGTAATAATACACCTGAATTTATGGGAGACATGTATTCATGTAGTTTAATTATATCTTATTAAAAAAGCACAAAGCAAAAGCGTCAAGAAGAGCAACGAAAACTAGAGCTACACTTCTGAATGTGAGAGGGCATAACCAGAACCCTACTGACACGAATCTTAAAGCAACTCTGATCACAAGAGCAACACTTAACTCATTGCTTACTCAGAAGGCAGAGCAGAGTATAAGATTCATGAGGCAAAAACTATATGAATTTGGTAACAAACCCAGCAAGTATTTAGCCAGCCTGGTCAAGAGTAGATCTGACTTGCAGAACACATCCTCAGTTAAAGATGTCTCTGGTCAGGTGAAAATGTTTAGCAATGGTATAAATAAGGTTTTTGCAGAATTCTATGAAAAGCTATACATGAGTAAGCAGCCAGCAGGGGTCTCTAGACTCATGGAGAGCTTTTTCTCCAATCTTGACTCTGCCCAACCCTAGTGACCAACAAAAGACAGTATTGAATGGGCCTATAACACTGGAGGAAGTAAATGAAGCAGTTAGCATTTTACAATCAAGAAAAGTTCTGGGTCCTGACAGCTTTTGCTTGGATTTTTATAAACAATTTAATACTGTAAATAAATAAATAATTGAATCACAGTTGTTGGTAAAGCCTTTACTTGACATATTTAATCACTCCTTTGAGAAGAGAGCTCTTCCCAAAACACTCACAGAAGCGAATATTAGCCTAATTCTTAAGAAAGGTAAACCGGGGATCGGTGCTCATCTTACCGACCTATCAGTCAACTAAATTTAGATTTTAAGGTTTTATCTAAAATACTAGCCTTAAGGCTAGAGAAGTCATATATCCCATATATCATTAATAATGACCAGACAGGGTTTATTGGAACACATGCAGTAATGTTAGAAGGTTATTTAACATTATTCAGCTGTGTCAACAAAATAATCTTAAAGGTATGGTAGTGTCATTGGATGCAGAGAAAGAATTCCGCCATATAGAATGTGATTTTTTGTTTTTCACCCTCAGTGAATTTGATCTAGGTAAAAAATGTATTAAATGGGTTTCAACATGGGTTGTTGTTGGGCAACAAGGTTTGGTTTATTTAGCTATATTTATTACTCCTCTGCTGCGAAGGATGTTTAAAACTAACTTTCAACCTCTACTTAAATGCATCCACAATGACCTAGAGAGGTGGTCCTCCTTACCACTCTTGATGCTGAGAAGAGTCTCTTTGATATATTTTACCAAGGCTCTACAAATTTCAAATGATCCTACTAAATAGCAATACTATTGAGACAGTGAATGGTTGGTTTAGATTATTTATATGGAACTGTAAAAGACCAAGACTTAAACTGGCAAAATTGCAATTGCCACCAGGCCAGGGAGGGATGATTGAGGGATGAATCAAGTGGCTTTGAAAATAAAAATGTCCCCTGTTAGCCTTCAAGTCCACTGTTGATAAATTTGTAACAAAATCCACACTTAGATAGGTAGGTAAGATAGATAGACACATGCATGCACACACACACACACACACAATGCAACAGAACAGGATATATTTTATGTATGTAAAAACCTGAGTGAAAAAAAAAAGATTTCCCCACTAAGGGATCAGTAAAGTATCTATTCTGTTCTTCTATTTTTCTTCCCTGGTCCTCATGGCTGTTGTTTGTCTTTTTTTCAGATGGTGTGGGCGTCCACCAACAGAGTGGGCTGTGCAGTGCAGACCTGCTACAACATGTTTGTGTGGGGAACTCTATGGAGAGAAGCCACCTTCCTTGTCTGTAACTACTCACCTAAGTATGTGACCCTCAGTGTATGAAGCTGCACTGATTATCATTGTTCAGTGAGTGGGATTACAACTAGAAAAAATACTTTGTATGCTTGCAGCTGAAATTTATGTGTGTGCGTGCATGTGTGCGCGCAACAAAAAGTATAGCTAAGTAATATACAATGTACAAGTACAATAGAGGCTATTCATGGAAAACAATGTTAATCAGACAATCAGGGCAGGCAGTTAAAACATGACAACATAAAATCATAAAACAATACACATGACAGATGTAAAACCTGTGTAATAAAGAGGCAAACAGCCAAGCAAATGAGGACAAGGCAGGCATGCAGTGACTAGGTAGGTAAGTTTAAGATTCTATGCAAAGGACAGCCAGGAGTCTCTATATTTATTGGAAGAATATTCCCACAGTGGGAATCTCTTATTGTAAAGGCCATCTAGCTGAAAGACGTTTTCCTCCTTGGGACAGTATGTCTGCTGTATTTCAATGCTAAAGCTTGTGTTTGACTAAAGACTCCGTCCTGATCATTTCTAGCCTATCACAAACAAGCAAGGGCTTTCTGTCTGACAGGAATTATGGCCCACAAAACAAACTGGATTAGCAGTTTGCTGGCAGTGTTAGTGATAATCATGGTGTTTCTATCATATGGGTGGTAATTTTCTCACTCATAAGAATCATCACACTGTAGAGTCTAATTTTCAACCTAATTTACAATTCTCCAGTGCAGTCTGTGGCATGACCATAACCTCGATCCATTAAATAGCAACTCAACAGCTGTTTGTGCCACAGATGCAACACTGCAACACCAGGAGAGGGCAGTCTTAAGAGAGCCAATCAATGTCAACTATATGTCTGTGCCTGTCTTCATGAATATGTATTGAGCACCAGACATGCAGAAAATTATTTATTTGAGTGAAAATGGTTCTATCTTGTTTCTTTTTCTGTCTAGGGGAAACTGGATAGGAGAGGCCCCATACAGAGTGGGGAATCCTTGTTCAGCCTGTCCATCCAGCTATGGAGGTGCTTGCAGCAACAATATGTGCCTTCCAGCTTCCCAGTCCAACTACATGTACTGGTTCAAGTAAGGAGCGGGGAGAATGCTGGTTATGCCTGAAAAATTCTGTGTTATACTGTATATGACATGATTTATATGTATATGACATTTTGGGATACTTTAAGTTTGGATATGCACACCTGGAATGCAGTTATCATTAAGAACAATTTTTTGACATTGAGTTTGACATCTGTCATACAGCAGGGCATACATTATGACACACTGAACACTGAATATGTTCAGATTTTCTACGCCACATACATGTACTGTATACACGTTAAACAGTGTATAAATATTGCTGTATGTATGATAAGCAGTGATAGACAGTTTACATTTTTACTAAGCTAAGCTCTATGTACTACAAACAACAAAGAATCTCTCAACAATGACTCACTTGTTCTTTCTGACATCAGTTTGAATGGGAAAGCTACAGATATGTGGTGCTGCAGTGTAACATCACAGAGGGAGCTGTTAATCTGAATATTAGAAGAATCTAGAGCATCATTCTGTGTGAATCTCACAAAAGACTGTCTTCACTATATAATGAACTATGAAATTTCTATGGAATTGTCCCCAGCTTGAATAAATGGTGCAAAAAATACAAACTATACAAACACTAAAACAAGTGACAGACTTTGTTTTAATGTAGTATATAAAATGCCAATGGGTTTACTTTCTCTATTACATTTTCATTTCATTCATAGCTTGCCACTGCACTCACATATGTGTGTGTCCGTGTGTGTGTATATTGTATATGTATGTATGTCAGTAAGTAGATATGTAGAGACACGCATGCACATTTATTACTATTAATGCCTCCTGTTAACCTAAATTGAACTTCAACATTTAAGATACAAAATAAAAAACATACACATTATCTTTGTGTGTGTTTTCCTTGGATAAGAGCCACATTGGTAAGATTTTAGAACTTAAGTAAGTTAAGTAGATTCATATGCACAGTGAGGTGGAGAAACATTTGGCTGGATGAAGGGATTAGGAATAAATTAGACTTTATTGCGATACCTTACCTAGACTACAGCACATCTCGTTACAAGCAGTAGACTGAGAAAGCAATGTATACTCAAGGTTATAAAAAGAACAATAATGTATATGTACAAAGCTGACATAATGCCACAGTATGAAAATAAAACCACAGACTGCAATTTAAAGATGTCCAAACTATCACAACTTTCATGTAGAAGGATACTATTTAATACTTGTCATGCAGTAGTGAAGGTTCAGTCAAAATTCATCGATGTGATCCTTTCGATAGCTCAGCAGATGATGTTAAATGAAATGTACTGCTTGCATATTGTCATGACTTCCATTAAATTGTGTAACACATCAGAGCAGGACACTGGTTCCATTCTGGAGTGAATCTGTGTTGTTTATTTTTGTCTGTGGTTTGGTGGATAGAAGTAGGATGTAGTAATAAAACTGTAACACTAGATGGTATCAACAAGCCGTCTGGATTTAAATGAGACAATGAGAGAATATGTTGGGGAGAGAGACGTGCTTAATTCATGCATGGTGATGGCCTAGAAATGGCTTGAGAAGGAAAAAAATTGATTTTAACCCCTGAATACATACCTCCTCGACTTTATAGTGATTAATTACATCTAACTAATTCCTTTATTCAATTAAGCACTCAACTCAACACTACACTCTTGTGTAATCTATCTGTTTGAAGGAAAAAAGTAAGTATGTAAGGCATGGAAGGGTGTTCCATTTTTGACAGATGCATGATGATGCTAGCAGGTAGTGTGACACTGATGTCTTACTATTCCTATGAATAAACAACTTTGATATTAGCTTATCATCACAGGAATGTGATGGAGCAGTGCTACGGTATATACCTGTTATCAGGTCAGAACATCAACATGTGTATACATTTAAGACCTAAATGAGACAACATTCTTGTTTGATTACTTTACCTCTGAAGAGCAGAGTAGTGTGTGCCAGCGGGTTTGATTTTATTACTATTATTTCTTTTTTAATATATAAATGTGATCATTGTGAGTCAAACATAATTACAACATTAGCATTATTATTTTTCTGTGGTATGGTACACACACACACACACACACATACACACACACACACACACACACACACACACATACACACACGTGATCTTGACAAATTTGCTTTATTGTCCATGAAAGCACAGTGTTACCAGATCAACTTGTTAAAGGTTTATAGTAAAAGTCCAACAAAGTTTACACATTACTGCATCATACAAGAATGTATGCAGAATACTACAATATACAACTACATTACAGTACCAAACACAAAGTATATTACATATAAGAAAGAAAGCAGACAATGAAGAATATAAAGGATGAGATATAGTACATACCATAATGAAGACAGTGAAAACCATAAATTATGTAATCAAGCCAAAAATGAGTTCAGTGTTGTATGTGTAATAACTGGAGTTTCCCTTCATGTCACTATTTGAATCAGTGAAACACTGATATGTGGGTGGCACTTCAGAGGTCATTATTTGGTTCTGGTAAAATTCCACAGGTTAAGATAAGATGAGATAGACTTTAATGATCCCACACTGAGTTTCTGCTGTCTGTATCTGTTGTTGAAGTGACAATCTGCTGATGTGTGTTTTCACAGCAGTAACATGATAGTAAAAAAAAATGCTTGTTGGCGCTGATGGTGATTTGTGTATATGTTGAGGTATTATCATTAAAAATGTTAACACAGCATGTAAACATACTGCAGAGTTTGTTGATGATACCTGATGATTTCAAAAGTTTTATTGAATTGATTTTTTTGTTGTTTTAGTGCTGATAACATCCTCCTCTCAAATGACAAAACACTAATACAAAATATGAACAATCAAATCTGATCAGTGTCATCAACAGGTGAAATGATCAGAGGTGCAGAGTTCATGTCACCATGATGAAGACCAGGACTGAAGAAGGGACACAGTTTCTCAGTGAAGGAGCAGTCGGTGAAGGAGTAAAGATGAGCTGCAGCATCTACATCATAAAAGGAGACCAGACCTTCCTCGTAACTCACAAACACCCCCACCCTCTGAGGCCTCGAGTTCAGATTGAGGCTGATAACTGGACTGGTTAGAGTTAGGTACTCATTTCCATTCCTCAAACCAACAGCCCAATAGCCATTCAGCGGGCTTAGTGGGATTATTCCTTTCCTGTTGACTGACCCTTTGACCACTCCCAGAGTCCAGTCAGTCTTCCCTGTGACCTCAACCTCGTAGTAAAATCTTCCATAGGAGAAGCTCTGCTGTGCTAAGACAGTGGCATAAAGAGCAAATCTCTCTGCGTTGTCGGGCATGTCCCTCCTCACCTGACCACACCTGACTTGCTTCCCATCATCAGACAGGACAAGCCAGGGATTAGCTGTATTGGGTTCAAGAATCACATCCACTTCATAATGCTGGACTCTCTTAAGCTTGGCCTCATGAAGCAGCTGCTTCTTCTCTCTGCTAAGCATCTCATCCAGCTGATCCACAGCTTTTATCACAGTCCCCTCATACGAGGGTGGACACAGTTTGACCTCTGTCCAGTTCTTGGTGGGTAGAGCATTGGTCAGTGAGGTGATGTTCTGGAGTACGTGAAGATGGTCCTGAGTGCGTGAGAGCTGCTGGACCTCAACAGTTCTCTTCATCAGTGCAGAGATTTCTTGTTCCAGTTCCTTGATGGAGCCATCGGCCTCTTCCTCTGTCTTCTTGTGCCTCTCTTCGATCATCTCAATGAGCTCATTCAGGTCTCTCTCCGCAGTCTGCATCAGAAAGGTGAAGATCCGAACTCCGTCTGCTATCTCTTTCTCTGCATCTTCCTTACTGTGCACTTTTAAGCGCTCAATTTGCTGAATCTTCAGCTGTCTCTGCTGGATCATCTGCTGGATTTCAGCCTCTGCCTGCTCCAGCTTAGCCTTCTTTGCTTCACATGCATCACTCAGAGAAACAATGTTGTGTGCAACGTGCCCTGAAACCGTGCACTGCGAGCACACGCATGTTTGGTCAGTCTTACAGAACAGCTCCAGTGGTTTTTTGTGCTTGGTACACACCCTGGCCTCCATGTCCTCCACAGGATCTGTCAGTAAATGTCTTTTCAGGGGGTCAGCTGTCATATGAGGATCCAGGTGTATACCACAGTAGGAGGCGAAACATGTCAAGCACGACTTTATAGCCTTAAGTTTGGTTCCAGTGCAGATGTCACAGGCAAGTTCTCCTGGTTTGGCCACTTGTATCTCTGAGCCGCTGCTGTATTTCTTTCCAGCTGACTGTCTGAACTCAAAGACCATCTCAGATATGAAAGTGTTGACAGGTAACTCAGGTCGTGTTTTAAAGTGTTTTTTACACATGGGACAGCGGTACTGAGCGCTGTTAACATTCCAATGCTGTGTGATGCAGTTTCTACAGAAGTTGTGTCCACATGGTACAGTGACTGGATCAGTGAAAACATCCAGACAAATGCAGCACAGAAACTGCTCTTCAGACAGCAGACAGCTGGCAGATGCCATGGTTGTAACACTGTACAGAGTACAAAAGTGAAAGTGAAAAAGAATCTACATACAGACCTACATACACTCCACACATTACACAGGAAACAGTCAAAAATAATATAAATATATATAATGTTATACTAGATAAACTTATGTGATTTTAACAACACTGTGTGAATGTTGAATTTTATATGTTATATATACAGAACATGCTATGTATTGCTGTTCATGTGTGTGTTAATGGAGCTTGTTAAAATAAATAGTAAATATCACAGACTGTACCTGCATAAGTTGAAGAAATGTGAGGAGAGGAGAGAAGCCTGATGGTCCTGATGAAGTTTGAGTAATCCTCAGACACAGACTCTGTTGGCTGTAGCTCAGACGTTGCTCTGAGCTACTTTGGGTCACAAACAAGGAAATGATTTGCTCAGTCCCTCCCACTCTTTCCTGTACTGCTACGCCTCCTTCCAGGCTGTGTGTGTCATTCAGGTTACAGGTTTTGTTTTGTCTTCCTGCTTTGTGTTCTCTTTGGCACAGTACTTGGTTCTACATTTACAAAACAATTGAAAGAGATTGATCTAGAAAAATTCTGAAAAGACAAACTAAACCAGTCAGGGCTAGAATAAAAACACTACTGGAGCAAGAATGATCTCCTCCATGATTCTGACCCTCGAGGGTCTGAGACCACGGGGCAGTTGGTAATCCCGCCAAGTTATAGAATTGTAAACTTTATTAATAATCAACTGTATAACAATGATATTGCTAAAAATGTTGATGAAAGGTCATGGGGACAGGTACGAGACTGAAAGAGAAAGTAAACGTTCATTGCATGTCAATACTGCAAGCAAAGGGGGAACTGAATCATGCATAATAGAACAGATGGGAAGTACCTAAAAGGCTGAGCAGGTTGGGTTTACTGCCTCGTTTCTTCCCACTATATAGTCACCATGCTGGAATCAGTGATTCAGTGATGCACCCTAACTGGGCAGCACAGGTTTATGCAGTATGACTGCAGTCAGATGTACAGTATGTCTCAAAAGTCTTGAACCTGTTAGTAGCGTGGTCCAAAGCCTGGTGTGTCCATAGCTGGGCTTGGCTAGTTTGTCTCTACGTGATCAGTTTCACAGAGATTTTAAGGTATGCATTCATACAGTTTCCCTGTACTGCACGTTCTTAGCCTGTGCCAGCATTAGATTTGCTCTGTTGCCTTGCTTTGCAGTTTAGCTGGCCTTTCCTGGCTGCAGGTCTGAATGTAATGTTGTTCTGCTTTGAGCATTTGCTTAATGCAACTGTGTGTAGTCCCAAAATTATTCATTTTAGCATTTCTGTATATGTGTGGCTACTTTACATGCTACTGGTGCTACATATTTTTGTTATATGCTTGACTGAATCTATTTTCAGCGTACTTCTGTGTGCATCTACATTAGTTTAATAAAGCCAGAAAATAATCCAGGTTTACAAAAAAGGCACAAGATTATTAATGAACATGACTAATGAACAGATGTATCTTATAGGGCAATTAATAATTTAGGACTTGTGGAGGGAAGTGTGTTTCAATATACAGGCAATATTTAGATTTTATCTGAAATATAGGTTTTGCTGCAATTTTAATTTTGCTGCATTTTATTTTCTTTTGAAAAAAAAAAGCAGAAGAAAATTAATGTTCTGTATCGACAGTCTGCTCTCCACCAAATCCGGCTCCCTCATCTCTCTGTCTCTGGATTAAGAAAGGAATCATCTGTCTGTATGGAGTAGTAGTGTTCACTTGTTTTACCTCAGCTGTTGTAGTCAGGATACAGAGGTGTGTGTCTTTACCATTTTTTCCCCTGAAATGAATGATCAGCTCCTTGGTTTTGCTGACATTTAGCAGTAAGTTGTTTTAGGCACAGAACATGAAGAGAGTTTAGTATTCAGATATAATGTGCTCTGCGGTTTGGATATAGTGAATGCCTGTTGGGATAATACCTGCCCTTTCTTTGAGCTACCTGACTTTCCTTTACTGCATTCTGTCCTGTACCTGAATTCCTAGAAATCATGTCCTATAGGCATACAAATATCCTCCAGCCCTCTCTATAAAATTTCAATTACATTTGGTTTGAAATTATGGATTGTATTTTGAAGGTTGTGTCCTAGATACTTTGAAACTGCTTGTGTCCAACCAGTACTAAAAAAAACCCAGCCTAGATACCCACCTAGAAAATCATCATACAATTTTCTTAGCCTTGTTTTAAAAATTCTCAAAAAAGTTGTTTTAAAGCAGTTTCTTGTGTCTTGTGTGTCATCTGGATCTGATTGTCTGATTATATTCTACAATCTGGGTTCATTTAGCCCTAACGCTCAGTGCCTAATGGGCTGCAGATGCAGGCATGTGTTCAGTTCTTGTGCTGCCTTCAACGCAGCTGATCATGACATTCTTTTAGTGGGCATATACTGTATGGTTCTGCATTTAACTAATTCCCTTCATATTTCAGAATCAGAATCACTTTATTGGCCAGGTGTGTGTACACACACAAGGAATTTGACTCCGGTTCACTTTGCTCTCAGTTGTACATACAGGTGTAGACACACAGTACAGTTAAAAGACAAGGGACATGAGGTAAGCGCAAACATAAACATAAACATAAAAATAACAAAAAATATACATATTTAAAAGATATATATGCATAAATATAGATATGTGGATCTATGTATTAATATATATGGGTAACGGAGAGCGGTAAGAAGAAGGGAGGGGGAATCGCTGTGTTTGTGAACGATAGATGGTGCCACCCGGGACACATCAGTGTGAAGGAGCAACTCTGCACCAGCGACTTGGAGCTATTAGCGGTTAGCATGCGGCCATACTACCTCCCGAGGGAGTTTTCACATGTTATTGTTGTGACTGTGTACATCCCCCCCTCGGCGGTCGCTGCTGCAGCTACAGATCAGATCCACACTGTCGTCTCTCAGCTTCAAAACCAGCACCCCCAATCCCTCCTCCTCATCTCCGGTGACTTC
The DNA here is from genome assembly GCA_033000465.1 of Sciaenops ocellatus. Taxonomy (NCBI): domain Eukaryota; kingdom Metazoa; phylum Chordata; class Actinopteri; family Sciaenidae; genus Sciaenops; species Sciaenops ocellatus. The sequence goes on from CP136881.1 coordinate 27,774,574, forward strand.
AATCATGCTTCCCTGTCCTCTGCTCTTCCCACCTTCATCCAGTATGTGAAATGCCACACCAGAGACAATAAAACTTTGGATCTATTGTATGCAAACATCAAGGATGCATACACCTCATCCCCCCTCCCCCTGCTGGGTCGCTCAGATCACAACCTCGTTCATCTGGTCACAGACTACACCCCTGTGGTGAATAAACAACCACCTGTGAAGAGGCCTGTGAAGCAGTGGTCTGAGGAGACCAGTGCTAGGCTCAGAGACTGCTTTGAGACAACAGACTGGTAAACACTCTGCAGCCCCCACGACAGTGACATCAACAGCATGACCCACTGCATCACGGACTATATTAACTTCTGTGTGGAGAACACTGTGCCCTCCAAGTTGGTGCAGTGTTTTCCCAGCAACAAACCCTGGGTGACCATCGAGATTAAGGCCCTGCTGAACGAGAAGAAGAGGGTCTTCAGATCGGGGGACAAAGAGGAGCTGCGCAGAGTCCAGAAGAAACTCCGGCAGAAGAAGAAGTAGGAGCCTAACCACTTCAGGACTGTTGCCTTGACCTCCCACCTGATGAAGACCATGGAGAGGATCAACCTGCGACACCTGGTGGGCACACAGCTGGACCCCCTACAGTTTGCTTACCGGCCTGGGATTGGGGTGGATGACGCAGTAATCTACCTGCTGCACAGATCGCTGCTACACCTGGAGGACAGCAGGAGCGCTGTGAGGGTCATGTTTTTTTTGACTTCTCCAGTGCTTTTAACACTATCCAGCCTTCACTGCTCAGCGTGAAGATGGAAAGTGTGGGAGTGGACCGACACCTGGCTGCATGGACAACAGACTATCTCACCAACAGACCTCAGTATGTGAGGCTCCATCACTGTGTGTCTGACGTGGCGCTCTGCAGCACAGGTGCCCCTCAGGGTACGGTGCTCTCCCCCTTCCTTTTCACCCTCTACACCTCTGACTTCACTCGCAACACCACACACTGCCACATCCAGAAGTTCTCCGATGACACAGCCGTTGTTGGTTGTGTTTCTGAGGGGAACGACCTGGAATACAGGACGGTCATCAGGGACTTTGTCAGCTGGAGTGAGCTCAACCAGCTTCAGCTTAACACCAGCAAGACGAAGGAGATGATCGTTAACTTCAGGAGGAAAACATCCCACTTCGCACCGGTGAACATCCAGGGATCGGACATGGAGGTGGTGGAGAGCTACAAATTCCTGGGTGTTCCCCTCAACAATAAACTGGACTGGACTGATAACACCCATGCTCTCTACAAGAAGGGCCAGAGTCGCCTCCACCTGCTGAGGAGGCTGAGGTCCTTCAGAGTGTACAGGGCTCTCCTCAGGACTTTTTATGACTCTGTGGTGGCCTCAGCCATCTTTTATGCTGTGGTCTGCTGGAGAGGGGGCTGATTAGGAGAGCGAGCTCTGTCCTGGACTGTCCTCTGGACTCCATAGAGGAAGTGGGTGAGAGGAGGATGTTAGTTAAGCTGACATCCATCATGGACAACACCTCTCACCCCCTACATGACACTGTGGGGTCCGTGAGTAGCTCCTTCAGCAGCAGACTGCTACACCTTAGCGTGGATTCACACAGGATCTTAGAAGGAGAGGTTCCGCAGGTCTTTCATCCACAACACCTCCGCCTGATCATATTGTGATTTCTGTTTCTGTTTCAATTACCACACTACTCACCATAGCTTTATACTTATTTTATGTAGCCCTCCCACTCAATTATAATTTGATACAGAACTAATTATACATACCTCAGTTACCTCTGAAAATTTTAGCATGGGACATGTAATAGTGGGAGTCTACTAAAAAACGAAATCTGTAGGTATTTTACTAGGCCTTATGATTTTTACTAGGATGAGAGAGGCCCTATTCAACTCCCATGCATATACATATATTTGTTTATAACCACCTTCTTGTCAATACAGATCACAATTAGTTCTCAATTAGCAAACTAAATAATTATTACACATACAGATTTAATGGAAAAAAATAGGGGAACATTTATTCAACATAAATTCAAATAAAAGGCAAATAAAACAAAGAAAATACCCAGATTTTTTTCAGTTAATTCCAGTTATGGTACCATAAATGCTGGTGCACCGTTGAAGCTCATTTGCAGGTCTTCCTGGAGATTTTATAAATACTCACATCGGATCCAAATGTAATTTGTTTCATTCAAACCCACTAACCAGTGGCGGCTGAAGAAAATTGTGAAACTTGGTCCAACGTAGGAAAAATCCCGGCTCCTCACACGCCAAAGTCAAAATCAGGCCAATCCAAAGTCCACTTTATGAGTTTTATTATGTTTATTAACCAAAATAGTAACAACAAACTTAAACCAGCATAACAACGAATTGAACTTTGCAATATGAAATTAGATAAGTGCTAAGACAATAATAAGTGAAACATGATAATAAAAAGTGACACGGTCAACAGAAAATACCCGTCACCAAGTGCACAGGTAAAAATAAGGTGCGACATCGACCACACCCCCTGTGCCAATTACCAGAAGTAAAGGTGTGCTACAAACGTGTGTGATCAAAACAAATAAACAACGCAAACTATATCCACACATTTTGGCTTCTACACTCAGTATTCTGAGCTCCCTAAAGGTCTACCTTATTGATATAAAAATCTGGATGATGAGCTCATATCTAATAAGATAGAACCTCTTGTCATTGGGCCCCAACATATCACAAAAGAAATCCTGCCATCTGTATGTCACAACATTACAAACCTTTTGCACGGAATCTGTGTCCTTTTTAAAAGCAATTTATGTTTTAAGCAACATATCAAAAAACCTGTCCAATCACGTTTTTATCAACAGTCTGATTTCCACCAGATTCCCTACGCTCACCGCTCTGTCTTTGGATTCAGAGAGGAGAGTCCCATGCTGTCTGTATGGAGTAGTAGAGAGCCGGCAGGACTGGCAGCTGGTGGGTCTTCCAGAGCAGCTGGACATGGCACCCCTTGCTCTGGAGAGAGAGCTGGTTTGAGTTAATCTTGTGTTCTCTCTTTTTCCTTGGTTAGCGTTATAGCCTCTCCTCTCTTCCTCTCTGTTGTGTCTGTTCCTTCTCCTACATGGGTGAATGGTGGGCTTGAGTTTTGCTTCTTATGAGTTTATGTCGTTCCGTGGTGAAGAGGAGGCTGTGCAGTCTTATCTGTGCTATGATGTCCTCCATTCTTCACGTGTTACAATATATCTAGAATTTTCTCATCCTGATTGTCCATACTGTAAATCTATTCTGTACACACGACATTAGTTCAATGTTTGTTTGTCTCTCCTCTCTTGTTTTTCCAGAGGTTTCTTACATTTTTTTCCATTAAAGGCTTCTTTGGGGAGTATAGTTATCCAAATCAAACGTCTAAAGATGATGAAGTGCCATATGCTCTAGAGACTGTAAAGCCCCTTGAGGCAAATTTGTGATGTGTTATATTGGGCTATATACTGTAAATAACATTGACTTGACTTGTAGTGGAGTAGTAGTAGGAGCTGCTGCTGAACAGGTTCTGAACTTTTCATAAAATAGTACATGACAATAAATAGATTATATATAAACAAAAAGCATACCTGCTCCATTGATTTCTGTTACATCCAATTATGTCAGGCTGAGCATTGTGTGTATGAGTTAATGTGTGACTGTGATAAGTTTATTAGAGTCTGAATAGTAACACACACATCCACACACACAAAGTCTCCCCTGACAGGTAAACCCTCCCTGTGTTTCTGTGTTGTGGGAACAAGATACAGAAGTGAAGAGGTTGATGTACACTCTGTAAGACAGTGGGATGATGTGTTGTCAGTGCAAAAAAAGAAAGAAAGAAAGAAAGAAAGATATGTTGTACACTCAGCAGCCTTCAAAGATGATCTGGTCATATTGAGGAAGTAGATGCAGTACTGGAGATAACCCAGAGGTCAGCATGCTCTTGAAATGTGTGCATACCAACTGTGCTATTGTGATTTAAAAATGTGGAGCTGTAAGAAGAATCTCTGTACATCTCCTGTGAAGTTCTATTCCTTAGATTAGATTAGATTTTACTTTATTCATCCCACAACGGGGAAATTTACTTGTTACAGCAGCAGAAAAAGTGTAATATACACTACAGAATTAAAAGTAGAAAGGGCAAAAACACAACGAACAGACATAAGTATCTTATAATCTACACAATAAACAGAAAACAATCAACCTGCAACAGACAATGTGCAAAAACAAGTACTGAGGATAAAAAGTGGCATGATATAGAAAGTATTGTCAGGTAAGTGACCATGATATGAAAAAAATGCAATTTATTTATTTATTTATTTATTAAGGATCCCCATTAGCTGGTACCATAGTAGCCAGCTAGTCTTCCTGGGGTCCACAAGGAACAACACAAAATATACACAAAAACGTCACATCCTCATACATTTTCAAATACAGTCAATCACAATATACCAAATGTTAAAAAATTAAACCAAACATTTGAACATTTCCACTAATCTTAAACACAGTTTTTCTTAGACAACAGAATGAAACCCCTCTTACTCATGTACAGCTTGTATAAAATATGATTTCAATTTCCTTTTAAATACCTGTTTACTTACAGTACAACTGAGGTAGTGAGGCAGAGTATTCCACAGAGTTATTGCTGTATAGATAAAAGATCGTGATAAGGCCTTTGTTCTAGGCTGAGGCACTTCCAGCTGACCATTGCTGGACCCTCTAGTGCAATAGTTGTGCACAGTGTTTCTAAAAACAATGAGTGAATAAAACGTCAGGCGCTTTACTGATCAAAGCTGACTGAAACATTACGGCAGTGCTTGATGCTAACAGCCATGAGAGGGAGTCATGCATACGGTTAACATTTGATTGGGTGGAGCAGCCCAATACCAACCGTGCAGCCTTATTTTGTGCAATCTGCAACATTTTGAGCTCAGTTTTGGCAGCAGATGCCCAGACCACAGAACAATAATCTAGGTGGCACAACACCAAACTCTGTACAATCTGACGCATGAGGGGTTGAGTAACAAAGGAGGCACATTTTCTGGAGATACCAACAGCTCTTCCCATTTTTAAGATAATTTGATTAATGTGATTACTAAAGGAGAGCCTGGAATCCAACATTACACCCAGAAGTTTTACAGTCTCTACTTGTTCCACTGTTACATTATTTAACTTTAAATCCAACTTTGGGCTACAAGATAACTTATGCCTTGAACCAATTAAAATGCTTTTTGTTTTAAGAACATTAAGAACTAACTTATTACAAGAAATCCAGTCATGTAGAATTTGCAGTTCCTTATTAAGGACATCATTCAACTCACTGCATGAAGGCGCAGCATAATACAAGGTTGAATCATCAGCATAAAACACAATTTCTGCTCTTTCAGTAGCCCAAGCAAGATCATTGATAAACACAGTAAACAGTAACGGTCCAAGGCAGCTGCCCTGAGGCGCACCACATACAAGATCCCCTCTATTTGATTTACCACCATTTAAATGCACCTGTTGTGATCTAGAAGACAGATAGTTATGGATCCACATTAATGCCAATGGACCAAAACCATAACATTCAAGTTTTTTTTATCAAGAGAGAGTGATCAAGCAAATCGAAGGCAGCAGTTAAATCTAACAGCACAGCCCCAACCATTAAAGAATTGTCGATAGCTCTAACCCAGTCATCAGTCATTTTTATCAAGGCAGTGGACGTGGAGTGGCTAGTTCTGTAGGCATGCTGAGACATAGTTATCAAATTATTCGTAAAAAATAATCATGAATTTGCATATATACAACTTTTTCCATGATTTTGCTCAGGACTGGAATAATGCTAATTGGTCTGGAGTTGCTCTCATTAAAGACTAATTTTTTATCTTTGGGTATTGGGACAATTTTAGCTGTCTTCCACAACATAGGAATTTTGCAGACACATAAACATCTGTTAATAATATGAGTCACTGGAGATGAAATACAGCTGGCAGTAATCCTTAACAGTTTACTATCCAGACCATCTACACCGGCTAATTTATTGTCAGGAAGAGCGCAGAGAAGCTTTTCCACCTCTTTGACTTCAACCTGATGAAATTCAAAAGTGCATACTTTGTCATTCATTATAATATTTGTGATTATGTCTTTTGATTTATGGTTGTCTGAAGTATTCATGCTTTCTCTAAGTTGAGATACTTTTTTTTATAAAGAAATTGTTGAAATGATTAGCAATGTCATTCGGTTTAGTGAGAGCAAAACCATTTGATTCAACAAAGGGAGGACAAACATTAGTTTTGCGACCCATCATTTCATTAAAAACACTCCAAAGATTCTTACCGTCATATTTAGCAGTATTTAATCTTAGTTTATAGTAATCCTTTTTTTTCATTTTGTTTAATTTTGTAACTTGATTACGCAAAGAGCAATACTTGCATCTATCTTCAATTAATCCAGACTTTATAGCAACCTTTTTAGCAGCATCTCTCTCTGTCATTAAATTCATTAGAGTGTTATCAGTCCATGGGGCTCTTTTATGCTTGACTGTAAACTTTTTTAAAGGAGCATGCTCGTCTACAATCTTCATGTATTTGGACATAAATAGACTAAGTGCAGCCTCAGGGTCGTCCTCACTATATACATCACTCCAGTTTATATTTGATATATCTTCGATAAAGCGTTCTTTATTAAATTTTTTGTATGAACGAGTATAAATAACATTTGCTCTGACTTTCTGAAGCTTTGTCTTTCTGGTTACAGCAATTATGTTATGGTCACTAAAACCAATTGGCACAGAGACAACTTTTGAACAAGGGTCAGGAACATTAGTATAGATGTGATCAATACATGTATTCAGGGTAATACCATCACTGTCTATATTTCTGGTGGGCAGAGTGACAATCTGATGCAAGTTACAAGCATTCAAAATAGAAAGGACCTTGTTCTTGTTTGAACCAGGCCTACCCAACCAATCTATGTTCATATCACCTAATAAGTAGATTTCATAATTTATGTCTGATAACTTATCAAACATATTACACAGATCATTAAGATATAGAGCATCAGCACTAGGAGAACGATAGAAACAGCATACTAAAATGGGCTTAAGATGAGGTAGATAGACTTGTACACAAAGAGCTTCAATTTCATCTTTCATTAAATCATCTCGTACTTTTGCAGGAAAAATATTCTGAACATAAATGGCCACCCCTCCTCCAAATTGATTCCTTTCTTTTCTAAAGATAGCGAACCCCTCAATATTTACATCCATGTCAGTCAAAAAATCATCAAGATGTGTCTCAGAAATAGCAGGAATATTAATACTATTACTGCTAACAATACCTTCTATTTCCTCAACCTTATTGCGCAAGCTGCATACATAAACATGAGCTAAGACTAGCCCCTTTTGAAGACCAAGTTTAGTGCCAGGAATGACATTGAAAGAATGAGTCATATGGACTCAGTAAAAAACAAGAAAAAACATACTAAACCATGTTAAAATAGCCAGGGAGTTACTTTTGAGTCACGGAATAGCTGACCATTAATATAAAGCTTATCAACAGTCAGTGCCACTTTACATTTTTGAGCCCTTTTTTCCTTCACGATAGGCAACAGAACTTTTCTCCTGACGTTGATCTCTGCAGGGAAGTGGTCATTCAGCCAGAAGGAAGTTCCCCTCAGTTCCCTTCCATGACCATTTCTCTCTGCTTGTAGTGTTCAAAACGAACTATAATTGGCCGGTTCTTACCCTCACTTGGTTTGCCCAGTCTGTGAACTCTGGAAAATGCAATGTCCTTAACAGCCTCAGAGGAAAACTTGAGGTGTTTGGACATAAATTCTCTCACCGTTGTTTCAGGGTCAGCATTGTCCTCTTGAATACCAGCAACAATTAGATTGTCTCTCATATTTCTGCACTGAATATCCAACAATGTTTCTTTCATGCGCTTATTGTCCTGCATGAGAGAGCTTGAAGATTGTTGGACCTTATTCATTGCTTCTTTGAGAGTGATGTTTTCCTTCCTTAACTCTTCAATCTGATTTTGTCTAAATTCCAAGCTCATTTTCAGATCACGGATCTCCGTTTGTAAAGACTCAAGAATATCTAATTTGCTTAATCTGGCATTAATTGATTCAAATATTGCTGCATCTACTTCCAAAGTAGCCATACCTGCATTAGCTGTTAAAGGCTTGCGAGCCCTCAGATTTTCAGATGGAGGCTTATCTGAGGCTACCTTTTCACTGCTCTTATTTGGCATTTCAAGCTGCAATGCAGTGCGCCTCAAGCTGCTTCAGGCTGCAGAGCAGTGGATGGAGTAGGCCTCGACTGCTTCAGGCTGCAGAGCAGTGGATGGAGTAGGCCTCAAGCTGCTTCAGGCTGCAGAGCAGTAGATGGAGTAGGCCTCGACTGCTTCAGGCTGCAGAGCAGTAGATGGAGTAGGCCTCGGCTGCTTCAGGCTGCAGAGCAGTAGATGGAGTAGGCCTCAAGCTGCTTCAGGCTGCAGAGCTGTGGATGGAGTAGGCCTCGGCTGCTTCAGGCTGCAGAGAGGTGGATGGAGTAGGCCTCGGCTGCTTCAGGCTGCAGAGCTGTGGATGGAGTAGGCCTCGGCTGCTTCAGGCTGCAGAGCAGTGGATGGAGTAGGCCTCAAGCTGCTTCAGGCTGCAGAGCTGTGGATGGAGTGGGCCTCAAGCTGCTTCAGGCTGCTTCAAGCTGCAGGGTAGATGGAGTAGGCCTCAGGCTGTTGTACTGCAGATAGCTGGGCCATGAGCTCTGGGCCTGAGAGCCTTGAATCCAAGGATCTGTTTAAAATCACTCTTCGTGAATTGCATCCATTGTCTTTCACTCCTCAGAAGACTCATTTAGCTTTAACTTAGATAAAATGAGTATTGATTAAAAAATATGATCTTTAAAATATCTAAAATAGTAGAAGAAACTGATGAAGCCTGCGATCAGTCTTGCATCAGCATAGGATACACAGAGCATCCTTTAGGAAAGCAATGTAAAGTGACCATGATATAAATAATATTGCAAGTAAGTGACCATGATATAAATAATACTGCAAGGTATACATGATATAAAAATAAAAATATTGCAACTTGAAGTGACCATAATATAGTAATATTGCAAAAATAAGTGACCATGATATAAACGCAATGTTGCAAGGGTAAAGTGTATCGATGATGATATAAATAATATTGTACATTGTAAGTGATCGAATGGAAATATAAATACAGATAAAAATAAAATAAATATAAAAGCTATGGTGAGTAGTGGTAATTTAAACAGAAACAGAAACTACAACAGGATCAGGTCACCACCTGATCCTGTTGTAGAGTCTGACAGCGGCTGGGATGTAGGACCTGCGGAACCTCTCCTTCTTACACCGTGGGTGTAACAGTCTGCTTCTCCAGTTTCCTCCTGTAGCTGTCCTTCCCTTTCCTGATCTTCTGCCGGAGTTTCTTCTGGACTCTGCGCAGCTCCTCTTTGTCCCCCGATCTGAAGACCCTCTTCTTCTCGTTCAGCAGGGCCTTAATCTCGATGGTCACCCAGGGTTTGTTGCTGGGAAAACACTGCACCAACTTGGAGGGCACAGTGTTCTCCACACAGAAGTTAATATAGTCCGTGATGCAGTGGGTCATGCTGTTGATGTCACTGTCGTGGGGGCTGCAGAGTGTTTACCAGTCTGTTGTCTCAAAGCAGTCTCTGAGCCTAGCACTGGTCTCCTCAGACCACTGCTTCACAGGCCTCTTCACAGGTGGTGTTTATTCACCACAGGGGTGTAGTCTGTGACCAGATGAACGAGGTTGTGATCTGAGCGACCCAGCAGGGGGAGGGGGGATGAGGTGTATGCATCCTTGATGTTTGCATACAATAGATCCAAAGTTTTATTGTCTCTGGTGTGGCATTTCACATACTGGATGAAGGTGGGAAGAGCAGAGGACAGGGAAGCATGATTGAAGTCACCGGAGATGAGGAGGAGGGATTGGGGGTGCTGGTTTTGAAGCTGAGAGACGACAGTGTGGATCTGATCTGTAGCTGCAGCAGCGACCGCCGAGGGGGGGATGTACACAGTCACAACAATAACATGTGAAAACTCCCTCGGGAGGTAGTATGGCCGCATGCTAACCGCTAATAGCTCCAAGTCGCTGGTGCAGAGTTGCTCCTTCACACTGATGTGTCCCGGGTGGCACCATCTATCGTTCACAAACACAGCGATTCCCCCTCCCTTCTTCTTATAAATCCGTCCAGGGTGGCGTGTGAGTCCGGAGAAAGTTCACTCAGCCACGTCTCAGTGAAGCACATGAGGCTGCATTCCCGGTACTCCCTCTGCAGCCGGGTCAGCGCCGTTAGCTCTTCCATCTTGTTGGGGAGAGATCTTACGTTCCCCATGATGACAGATGGTAAACATGGTTTATACCGTCTTTTCCGCTCCCTGCGCTTAACTCCCGCTCTTATTTTCAACTACACCTTTATAACAAAGAAAATGTATCCCCAATGAAATTTGGTTTGCAGCCAGGCGTTGAACATAGTGTCACAGTCACAGGTTGTTATTTGTTTTTTTAGGTCAGGTCTTACCTTACAGTATTTGTGATGACTAGCAGGGGAAAAGAAAGCGTGAGAGTAGAGATATGCAGCACAGGCTGAACTTTCTGTGACCATGTGTTTACTGTATTATACTGTAATACCATGTACAGTCAGTGTTGTGTTTGTCTGCCAGTTTTAAGCAAGAAATTTTAGCTTATAGCATTTTTTTTGGACTGACTGCAAGTGTAATAGCTGAGCGTGGATCTGACTGTCCATATCACCTTAACAATTCAAAGTTTAAGCATTGCTTGTCTGGAAGCTGAGAGTTACAGAGAAGGATAATCTCATCTTACCCCGAAACCCCACCGGGCACGTCTCTCTCACATCGTGGGCGCACCTTCCTCTCACATTTGGCATACAACCTCTGTGGGCTTCTTTGCTCCAATTTTTATGGTCAGCAGCAGTTACTTAAGTTAAGCATGAGACTAGTCTAACTGACACTCAAGTCTGAGGTCTATAATCTCTTCATTCAGGCCCAGGCACCAGCTGGCACATCAAGAAGAGCAGGAAACAGCTCCAGTTCATCTCGGAATCACCGGCTCACCACCTCTGACAGTGTTCTGAGGTGACATTTCACCTCAGGCTTTGCTGGTTCTTCCTGAACTGACATTTTTTGTAAGCAGAGACAAAGGTAACAGTATGAATCTGGACACTCATTGCCTCAAACAGTAAGTCCAGTAGACTGATGTAGTTTGACTGTTCATCATTTTCTACAGCAATGATGATGAACACTGGACTAGTCACACACTTTCTACTTACCATGGGCACGTGTATTACTACTGTCCTGTGGTTTTTGATCTCCTTCAGTCCAGCAGGCTTTCAAGGTGGTGGATTTTCAAGTTGTTTTTCAGGAGACAGCTGACTACTCAATGCTAGCATTCCCTGGTAATATCTGGCTTGGCTGACTGTTTTGTGTGGTGGAGTGGCATGGGAGTTTTCTCTGGGTTCTTGGTCAAAGATAAGACGTGTATTGTCATGTATGGGAGCCTGATTAGCTTATATTTTTGCCAGCATTTGAAGAGCATTCTGTCAGAATCTGAGTCATTAATTTGACCACCATGAACCTGATATTCTCTGTTCGACAGCAATATTGACATCTGTCATTTTTATCAAACTGTAGTTTTAAAAGTCAAAGAGTTCCACATCAATCACTTCCATGCCCTGTATATCTTCTTCCACCTCATCTTGGCTCAAAGCTTGTCGAATTATCAGTATACCTGTATGCTAACAAATAAAGAGATCATTTCTTATCAAAAGAACAAAAGATTTATCTAGGCAGTCTGACTTCAAGATCCTTCAAAACAAAAATAATTCAGTTAAAGGGAAACTGTGGGTATTTGTTTGTTTTTGTAGATTAGAATGGCAATCTGTGTAATTTATTGGTATTCATGCACATCAATAACAAGCCATTGATCAAATTGCATCTGGGATTATTGTAGGCATTTAGATCTTTGAAATGAAACATTAAATATTCATGACTTTGCATTCTAGAATAGAATGTTAGAGAGATATACTCCACACTTCTCGTCAAACTGAGTTTGACAATTTTACGGCTTTGACCTTTGACCTAATGAGGGTTAAAATTTGGGGCCGACACAGCGATTGCAGCCGACACAGATAGACTACGCTCCTCTTTGGAGCGTCAGTGATCGATCTTGATTCTAAATAAATAAAAGTAAATTCTGCATTTCTTCGTTGCTCGAGTCAGAAACATTGCTGTCATTGTCGATGCTGTTGATGACGGGTTCAGATCTTTGCACTGGCATGATGAGTTTCTTTTTCTTTCACCAAGAAAAAGTTTTTTTAGTCATTCTCGGACGCAAATTAATTTTAAAGGAATTGTACAGAGTGATTTCCACACCTCCCTTCTCTCATTGGTTGTTTCGCAGATTTATTTATTTTATTTTTTTTGCATCACATACATGTTACACATCTCACTGTGTGTGTGTGTGAATGTAACTTTAGTTTATTTTCAATGGGTACAGACAATAACAGAGCCTCCAAGACTACATGATTTGGACTGGAAGAAGACCATAAATGCTGATTAAAGTAACGAAGCATAGAATTGGTTTAACAATTGGGGGGGCTGTGGCTTGGAGGTAGAGCGGGTCGTCCACAAATCAGAAGATCGGCGGTTCGATCCCCAGTTCAATCCCCTCCAGTCTGCATGTCGAAGTGTCCTTGGGCAAGATACTGAACCCCAAATTGCTCCCGAAGGCTGTGCCATCGGTGTGTGAATGTGTATGAATGGTTAGCTCCTCAAACTGATGAGCAGTTGGCACCTTGCATGGCAGCCAATGCCATCAGTGTATGAATGTGTGTGAATGGGTGAATGAGATACGTACTGTAAAAGCGCTTTGAGTGGTCGGAAGACTAGAAAGGCGCTAAGGATATAAGTACAAGTCCATCCATTTACCAACAATCCATACAACACTTATTCTCTGACATGTACCCTGTGTGTGTGTGTGTGTGTGTGTGTGTTCACGTGTTCCAGAACATTCTAATGGAACTTCCCCTGATCTGAATTTCACGACCCCAATTTAACCCCTCATTAGGTCAAAGGTCAAAGTCGTAAAATTGTCAAACTCAGTTTGACGAGAAGTATCTCTCTGTTATGACCAATCTATGGCTACCACAAAAGGTCAGTAATAATAATATAAAATAAATATAAAATAAACCCTTTGACTGATCCAGCAACACTCTATTTAGCCCCCAAACCCCCATTTACAAGACAACCCACTCTTCCACCTGAGTCACCGCTGTCCAAAGAGGCTGGTGTTCATAAAAATGTTATTACAAAAGCATTGTATTACAGGATTCTTCTGAAGGGCAGCTGCTCAGGAGGTAAACAGATGATTGGTGGTTCAATCACCAGCTCCTCCAGTCTGCATGTCAAAATGTTAGTGGGCAAGGTACTGTGCCCCAAATGCCCCAAACGCTGTGCCATTGGTGTGTGAATGTGAATTAGTTCACAGCTGAAATGAACAGCTCTCCAGAAATGTACAGGTGAGGTCAAGCTTACATTCTTCATTCATTCTTTTTACTGTCAGTGGTCCCGACACAGAGTTTTAGCTGAACCTGGCAGATGTAACTACAAAGCATACAAAACATTCTGCTGGAGCTATACACGGCTGTTCTAGTCAATGTTTCAAACACCCCTTTGAACTGCCAGTCTTAAAAACAATTTAGCTATGTAGCATATTTACACATGTAGAAGTATATTTACAAGCACATAAACCAAGAAAAATGACCAAATCTGAGCAAGTAAACGGGCAAGTCAGGCGGGCAAACTGCTCTGCTTCTGAAATGCTCTCGGTGGGGTTTGAAGTCACATGGAGGACAGACCAAAACAGCATGACGGCGTGACACAGACGTCACGTGTCTGGTGGGGTCACTTCTTCTAAAACGCTCCTGGTGGGGTTTGAAGTCACGTGAAGAACTCTGTGACAGAGATGTGTCCGGTGGGTTTGCGGACTCACATCTTCACAGCAGGTTTTTAAATCCATACCCAACATTGTTATATTGTATACACATCTTACTTACACAATCTAAGAATCCTGTTCCCCATCCATTATCCAAATCTGAACAACTGGAACACTGTTTTACTATTATAGAGTACACAGTAGTAAATAGCAACTTCTATAAACATGGGTCATAGAGTTCACTTAATGGAGTATAATTGTGGTACAAGATGTTTGAAAGAAAGCAGAAAATGGTGATGAGAGCAAAGAAGATGACAATATCTAGTTTAGGCTGAAGTGAGGATTGAGACATCAACATGGATCAGCATGGTGTAAACTGACAACAGTATACCTGTTGTCAGAGAGCAGAGGGCTGAATTCATAAAAAGGAAAAAATAAAAACAGATTTCAAAGTGGGAAAAAAAGGAGAGAAAGAGAAGGAGATGACAGGGAGAGAGAAGAGTGTGTGCAGGGTGACAGAAAGCTCTCCCACTGGAGTTTAGACTCACAGAGGGAGAATACTGCTGACAGAGAGGCAGCGGGAGAAAGAGCGAGGAATAATACAGAGTGAACTGGCTTTACGCTCTGTGAACAGCTACTTCTTTGCACACTGATCACTGCCTTAAACACAGGGTCACTCTAGTGGTACAGAGATATCACAGTGTGTAAAGAGGTGAAGACGGAGGACAAATAAGAGACAGAAGCAGACACAAAACAAGAGGGACAGAAAGGAGAGCATCAAGAGGAGCACAGCTAAAGAGAGAAGAAAAGCAGGACGAGTGATTCAGGGACGCAGACTAACCCTGGAGTATCTAACAAGCGCTCTGCTCAGCCCAGCAGGGAAGATGTCCAAGTCTTCCTCCCATCTGGGTCGATCCGGATCAGCAGGGTCTAAGAGCCCCAGCTTCAGAAAAGAGCTGCAGGGTAATCGCTCATGCATGCTGAGAATTGGAGAAAGACTGATGAGGGCAGGCAGTGAGGGGAACCTGGTCCAGAGACCCATACCAGCCCAGAGCCAGAGACAGAGCCAGACATCCTCAGCTGGATTAGGGCAAGGATTGAATGGACAGACACAACTTCCAGTCCTGGAGGACAAACCCACTGAGCCTACAGGAAATAACTCCAGCAATGGTAAGATGCCTCTCTGCAGCTCTTTAAATACAAAAAGTGAATCTCACATACTGTGAATGTAAGATCATACAAGGAAGCATAAACACCTTGTATGTCAATGTCTGTGCCACATACTTGGCCCTAAAAGCAAATTTGATTCTGATTCTGGTAACATAATACAACATAACAATTCACAGCAAGGAGGCTCAAGGTGAAAGCTTGTCATTTGATGCTCCAGTAAGAGGATAAGCTTTTGTGTTTTTTTGTTGTTTTTTTTTTACAACTTAGTGACTCTTAGTTCCCTAGAAGAGAACGTTTCCCAAAAGTATTTTATGTTGTATGATATAAAGAAAGAAAAGTTATTATGTTAGTGAGTTTTAAAGAACAAACCTGCAGAGAAATGCTCACGATGTGTTTCAGAAACAAACTGACAGAAATCTGCATGTAAACTGACTCTGCTTAGTGTCAGTAGATACAATTACAGTTTATGCTAGATTGAACTGCCAATGCTGTCAGTAGAATGGGAGAACTTCCCATTAGATAATAACCATATACAAACAAATAGTGTAATTTTGGAAATAGCCATGTGGGAAATGTTGTTGCTGTGAGAAATTCCTGAAATCTGCCTTGGAATTCAAACAGAGAGGCTGACATGATGGTTTTTCTTTGTCGGCTGCTGTAAGCCTGTACGATAGGTCTGTAGTGTCCTTTCTGTCTTCAGTGGTAGTTCATCGAAGTTGAATAGAAAGTCCAAAACTATGTCGGTGCACCGATGGTTAGTTTCTCTTTGCTGTATGTGAAGTTTGCATTGTTAGATTGAGTGAACATGCAGGAAACCGCCTGATAAATGAACACTATGATGAGGCAAAAGGTATCACAAAAAACTACAAAATTCTACTAAATGAACAGTTCTTTGTAGCCTGCTCTGTCTGACTCTGTCTCTGCACAGCATTCACGCGTCATTTCATTTCAAGGTCATGTTTACAGTAGCAGCTCAAGCTTCACCTTGTTATTCACAGGAAATAATCCTGCTCTCCTTGATGCAGTCAGTTAATATCGCTCTTTACAGACATGTGCTTCCATGAGTCATAGAGCCTCCAGCAGTGTGTGTGTGTGTGTGTGTGTGTGTGTGTGTGTGTGTACACAGAAGACATTTCTGTAACTGTTTATAATGGGGCTACATGTCTAAAGGTGTGTTAACACCACACAACTCAGGTTTTCTGTTCATCTCATTTTTCAAATGTGGCCAAAATCAGATGACAGTGTGAACAGTGCAGAATTGACCCACATGCACAAAACAACTGCGCAGTCTGTGCTATGTGATCCACAAGAAACTTAAAAGACCAGTTCGATATGGACATCCAAAGTGTCTAGATCATGACACGTGTAGAAATCTGATTGAAATCTCAAAACCTCCTCCGAATGAGACTTTGATCCAATTTGCAAAAACTGCACTTCATGGGTTGTTTTGCTGTCCAGGCTTTTTAAAATCTGGATACAGTTTAAAAAATGCCAGAAAATTGATATGGATTGGTATTCTGGACAAGGTCAAGGTGACCCAGTAATGTAACAATGTACTCAATAAATGGTTTCCTAATTATTATAAGTTATCAGAGGAACCATGTATTGTGAGTCTCAATTATCTTTAGCGTAAGATGCTGCAACACCTCCCTCAGCCAGGTGTTGCAGCATAAGTCCAGCTTAGTAACTGAGGAGATTTCCAATGGTGAAGAATCAGTCTCTGTGCTAGTAAAGTGACAAATGTCACCTTGACTTTAATTCCAGCGAGATTATTGTTGTTCTCTCCTGCTACACCAAAAATGACTATGATAGGACCTGGCTCAGTCACCGTTTTGAAAACATCCGACAGTGTTCCAGAAATTAAGCTCCACTATGTGGATAGTTTAGGACATTGCCAAGATAAGTGTGCTAGGGAGGCAGGTGGCACTCTACAGCTGTCACAGGTAGAATCTAAAACTGGGAACATTTTAGAGAGTTTAACTTTAGAGAAATGAAGGTGGTGCAGCGCCCTGAACTGAATGAGACCATGCCGAGTACAGGTTGAGGCTGTATGGACCCTCTTTAAGGTATTTCTCCACCATTCTACAGTCACAGCTATCCCCAGATCCCCCTCCCATGCAGATCTCAGCATCTCCAAAGACAGGTTTTACAGAAGAATTATTATTAACCATAGTTTTCATGTGCAACTCATCAGCAAATTGGGAAAAGAGGGTGTATTAGCTTTATTATTACTGCGAACCTGGAGAAATCTGAAAAAAAAAAGGGATTGTGGTAAATTAAAAAAATTAATTTATTCTTCAGTTGTTCAAAAGAGGGAAATGTATTATCTATAAAAAAGGGCCTTCATGTTGTTCACACCACTCTGCCTCCAAAAGAAGAGTCATCCATGATGGACGGAGAGAAGAGGTGGTTGGGACAAACAGGAGCAAGTAGAGAGCCACCCTGCCAACCATAGTATTTTCTAATGTTGACCATATTGTGAGACTGTGTTACAATGGGATTGTTCCTGACATACTGTAATGGCAGAGGCAAAAAACTGAATGTAAA
Organism: Sciaenops ocellatus; assembly: GCA_033000465.1. Classification (NCBI taxonomy): domain Eukaryota; kingdom Metazoa; phylum Chordata; class Actinopteri; family Sciaenidae; genus Sciaenops; species Sciaenops ocellatus. The sequence goes on from CP136881.1 coordinate 27,792,275, forward strand.
CAGTGAGAATAAATTGTATATAGTTTTCAGTAATGTTCCTGTTTGTGTTAGCTATTCATCACCGTGACAGCCTGAGGGAAAAATCTGAACTTGTGTCTGTTTGTTTTGGTGTACAGAGTTCTGTTGTTCTGAAGCTACTTTTAAATAAGAAAAACTCCTCAGGCACTTCAGTTTTCTGTCCCCCTCCACCACTAACCTTCCCCATTTCAGTTGCCACAAGTGAGCAAGCCATTGGCATCACAGCTCATTTCAGTGATGAAAGCTATAAAGGTCTCTTGCCAAGTCAAAAAGTATCTTGTTCTCCAGAAGCGTACAGTCCTCTGTTCTAGGAAAAAGAGCCCTCATTATTTCCATCCAGAGCACGCCGCTGTTTGACAGCGAGGGGGAGGGTAATGAAAACTTGTCATTGTTGTGTTGCTGTTGTCCCAGTCTTGAAGCTGAAAAATGTGATAGTTTCATTACAACTTTTGTCTTCTGGGAGATCAAAATTTATATTATATTTTATTTATTTAGTGTTAGGGGCAGTGGGAAGAAACCTGGGGACCAACACTATATCCAAGCCACTGCCTTATTGAAGAAACAGAAACACATGTTTTTGACCCACAGCATGCAAATACAGAGATAACATGCATACTCGGCTCAAAACGCTCTGTTACAGCCAGGATACAACCTTCTAGCTGTGAGGTGACAGTGCTAACCACTGAGCCAACATGCTGCATGTTTGCAAGTTTGTGCAACGTGTCAGCCAAGTATATCTAAAGTCTTTCTCCCTGCTGTCAGCTCTGAGGCCTGTCAGCTACTTTTGTGGTAGTTTGACTTGCCTTGACATTTGTATATATTTCATCTAAAATACATTCATCTCAAAGTGCTACATATGCTTATATTCAGCACAAAGCAGCAGAGTGATGAATATATTTCTGCTTAAATATTTTCAGAGTTGCTAAGATATTGGAAAGAAACACATAAACATTTCTGGTCAGGACGTTTGAGCTTTGAACGTACACATACAGTAGGTGATTCAATCATTCAGAAATAGCTGCTTTCTGACTCAAACACTGAAATATGCATGTTTTCATATCCCTCTCATAGCTTCTGGTGTAGGCAGTGGATATCAGGAAAATGGATAATGGATATCCAGACCATGGCTTCCTCTGTAGTCCGATAAGCAACTTGATACACGAGAATGACAAGAAAAACGCATTTCAATAATCTCTTCCAAGATTGCATTTCAGCCAATGCATTCTGCTGAAACAAGAGAAAGAAACGATGTGTTGCAGAAAGTTTGCCCATCAGAGGTTAGTGCTGTTAAAGTCAGCCCAGCTATAATAAAGGCTGCATCTCCATAGTTAGCTTGAGCGCTAACAAGGACATCATGGGTAGCTGTGGCTCAGGTGGTAGAGCAGGTTGTCAGTGTGTGAGTGTGTGTATGTGAGTAGGTGACCTTAGTATTATTGTGGGCGGTATAGATAGGAAGTGCTATATCGCTCCTGGTGAGCAGTTGGAAGCCTCTGCCATTAGTGCATGAATGGACTGAATAAATACAAGTCCATTTACCAGTCTTCTTCTACAGCATCCACCATGTTGACCCACCATGTTTCTACAGTAACCCAGAGCAGACAAACCAAACACTGCCTCTAGGCCTTTCACCTTTTAGTGAGTTTTGCGGCCACCATAGATTCTCCTACACACTTGGCAGGTGAGGGGTATTTAGTTGGTTTCAATCAGCCAATTCACTACTAGATGTTACTAAGTCTTACACACTGGTCCTTTAGGTCTATCCTCACATCCTCCATCACCATCTGGTGTACTGTTGCCAATGACTGAGCAGGTATTGAAATACATGAAATACAGTAAGATGAAAGTTAAAAAACGCTTTTTATCAAGGTGCTTTTTATCAAGGCGCTTTTTATCAATGAATTATTGCATTCTCTTTTGAAAAAATTATGCACAACAGAGTATGATTATAATTTTTATTTCCTCCACACAAAAAGGGAAGAGAGTTCAAATTTAAACATACAGCAAGAGCTTCATTTCAATAAATTAATAAGTCTCAATAAGTCACATCTATTGCTAAATGAGGTACCTTGTGAGGGAAGTGCTGCAGTATTTCAATATTTGCAGTATTACAAACTGTGTGTCTGTGGTAACACTGGCATAAAAAAAACATGCTTTATGAGTTACTGCTCAAAACAAGAGCAAGGTGACTTTTGTTATGAAGTGCACAGGAATTCACAGAATATGCCATGTGCTGTCAGACACCACTGTAAGTTCATCACAAATGCAAATAGAAGAGCTACAGGTGACAGCCTGCACACCTCCAACTTCTCAGGGAAGTAACCAACTCCTTTGACTTTCACTGTTTGCAGACTAATGCTATGTGCAGCATCAAATATTCATGGTTAAAAAAGGGCCAAATATTTCCCCACTTCTTTATTAAAATGACAAGAGTTTGTTTTGCTGGCCCCAGAATTCTGTGACATGTACAAAATCACACCAGTTACCATCAGTAAACTGTTTGATTAACAAGGACTGAAATACTGATAATAATAATAATAATAATAATAATAATAATAATAATAATAATAATAATAATAATAATAATAATCATCATCATCATAATAATAATAATAATCATAATAATGGGAGAATAATGTCTGTCAAGTGTAACTTTGTGTGGTATTATTTAGTCCCAATAATGTGACCTGCACCCAAATATGAGTGATACAAGTGAGCTGCGTGTACAGTATTCAGTCAGATATTCACTGGTTGGTGGTTGCAGCTTTTTCTGTCCTGTCATACATTCCTGATCGGGGAGATTGAGTCCAACAGTATTGTCCGGTATAGTCCCTGTGGATTACAGCCCACTGCTGATGCTACATTCCTTCTTGTATCATCACATTCCCCCCTTTGACTATAAAGTGAAGCTAATCTCTTCGTATTCACCAATTCAGAAGATGGAGGGAACAAGACAGAAAGAGAGACAGAGGCAGAATGAGAGACAGAGAGAGAAAGAGAGACAGAGACAGAGACAGAGAGAGAGACGGAGACAGAGACAGAAAGAGAGAGAGAGAGAGAGAGAGAGAGAGAGAGAGAGACAGAGACAGAGACACACACACACACACAGAGAGAGAGAAAGAGAGAGAGAGAGAGAGAGAGAGAGAGACAGGATGAGAGACAGAGAGAGACAGAGACAGAAAGAGAGACAGACAGAGACAGAAAGAGAGACAGAGAGAGAGAGAGAGAGAGAGACAGACAGAGACAGAGACAGACAGAAAGGCAGATAAAGTGGTGGCCAATAAACAACGTGCTTTTACAAATTGGCCATGGATCAGTGGTCTTACTTAAGACTTGGTCATTCAACACTGAATATTAACTTTGTAATAAAGCAGAGGAGGAGATAACACAGCTAAACTACAGCTTAATTTAGGTACAGCTGTGCTGATCAGGATCATTGTAAGAAAATGGAGCCATGTTTTCAACCATGTCAGTTTGTCTTCTGTGTGGGGACATTTTGGGAACTCAGACAAATATGTGGAAAGATACTTAGCCTTTTGGCTTGTGGCTCCATATAATGAAGCAATGTCTGCTTGTGACTCCTTGCTGCATAACTACTAAAGACATGCTAGCACTTTGATCAGCCTCACATTGTTTCTGACTAATTATTAATGTCCTGGCCTTTACACAACTTAAGCAAGTTTCAAGTAATTGACTGTCATACTGTAAGGAAATGAAAGGAAGCTGGAATATAATCTGTATGCTCCCATCATCACTGATGAGTTGAGCTTCAGTGGCAGGATACACACAGACAGTAACTTGATATACAGTTAATGTTGCTTCTTTTAACTTATTAATAACAGATGACAATTAATGTGTATCACTGAATACATGTAATTCTGTCTTATTCTTAGCATCATCATGCTAAAAGAACATGACAACATGACATTTACTGCTGATTTGGTCCTAGCCTCAGAATAAATGGACTTAACTTTCCTTAGAGGTTTGATCTGTAAATTCAAAGAAGGAGAAGCTGCAGGAGACACGTGTGTGTGTGTGTGTGTGTGTGTGTGTGTGTGTGTGTGTGTGTGTGTGTGTGTGTGTGTGTGTTGTTTAACAAGCAGAAATTATATTTCCCACGGCTGTCTTGTTTCTGTCCAGCTGTCGCTGCCAGGCTATGTGTCCACACACACACACACACACACACACACACACACACACACACACACACAAACAAGTTGAGCAGCAAAGTCACAGCCACCAGGCAATAATACATAGACCACAACCTGAACTCTCTCCTCTCTCCTCGCTCTTTTCTTCTACTTTCCACAGCACACATGCACACACAGCCATACATACAGACCTGCTTTCCCTTTCTGAGTCGTCTAAAGTAAAGACCTTAACAGGATCAAAAATGTATTCCTGAACCCTAAAAGACCTGTATCCAGGTAGTAATAAAAGAAAATACCTTACACATGACATAGACATGCAGTCATTGGGGGACATGTCAGAGGGTACTACATGGTCAGGCCTCCTGAGTAGCCTGAGGTTTGGTGCCCTGCTCACCAAACCTAGGCGGTGAACTCTCCAGATAGCACTTCTCCAGCTACCACTCGTGGTCTGTGCTGGACTTAAACTATCCAAACTCTGGTTTTCAATCCAAGTCCCTACAGGCACAGCTACTGCAGCCCCCGAATAAAGATAAGAAAGAAAATAAAAAATATGTGCAGCTTTTCACTTTCCCCAAGCAGTCACACTATAACCTTTCCTTTGTGCAACAGAGGAATTATGAATGACTAATTTCTCTGCCCTTCTCTCTATAGTTATATTCTTTACAACAGTATGAGCTACTTTTGGTTGCTGCTTCTCTAAATTGGTGATTTGTTGATACAGCAGCAATAAGATTTCATCCCAGACATCTTCCTAGCCATCCATCCCTTACTCCTATTTCCAAGCCCTGCAGCATCTTCTGCATCATACACACTGCTCTCATCATCTTTCTATATTCTTTTTCCATTATTTTGTCTTAGAGTCAAAATCTGCTGCGGTGCGCCTCACTGGGCACCGAGTGCCTTGGGAAACAGCTGCTTGGTCTGCAAACATCTCCAGAGTATATTTTTGATCATTCATGCTAGATGTGGAACTACATGTCTCTACAAATAAGACTCATGCCACAGTTTCTAGTGCTTATTTTTGATGCCCACAATGTGGCTATTTTTGTTTTTGCAAGTACAAATCATGTAACTGACAATGACAAAGGATGAGTTTTCACCACGCAGTAAGGAGCTTCATCAGGAGGTTCATGCTATCAACCATGTTCCAGAAACAAAATAGGTATATAGTGTTCATAATGCAGCTGAATACTTTGAATTAAGATCGTTAGATTTCCATGGAATTCTCAACAAAATACTCAACACCCATAGTCTACTCTTGTGTTATGTACTAAAATTCTACACATAAATGCTGGAGCTCATCAACTTGCACTGGTCTTAGGTTTGTTCTTTAAGCTTTGGCTTTGTTCACTGGTTAACTAACTGGCTAACTGACTGACTGTCTCGCTCACTGACTGGCTGACTGACTGTCCACGTTGTGACCCAAATATCCACACAGTACCTCATAGAACAACGCAGTGACTGAGATTTACCCCCAGGCCTCCACTGAACTAGATCAATCAGATCTGTTCTGACACACAGAGAGAGAGAGAGAGAGAGAGAGAGAGAGAGAGAGAGAGAGAGAGAGAGAGAGAGAGAGAGAGTGAGAGAGAAAGAGAGACAGAGAGAGAGAGAGAGAGACTAAAAAAATGTGAAGAGAAAATGAAGAAATAATGCATTTCATCTTTTCTCCTCTTTCTGTTTCTTCAATTCAATTTAAATTGTTTCATTGGGATGAAAGTCAAGCACATTTTCTGTGTGTGTGTGTGTGTGTGTGTATCATGTAACATGTATCAATATCGTGTGTCATCAGTAAAGAAATAATAATATATTAATATTCACAGTCTGCCCTGTGTCTGCCAGTCTCTACAGCCAAGCTGTGATCACCTTCACCATCTTTGTATTTCTTTGATTCTCAGCAGTCATTGGTGTTTGACTGTGTTGCTCAACACCAGTTATGAGCATGTACATTATGATTTCTATGGACATACTGTAGCCTTCAGTAATAATGTGTGTAAACCTACATCATATTTATGGACAACCATTTTTGCATCTTATTTGGTCGAGAGGGTGGAGCTGGGCGGTGACATATTGCGAGTCGGGCTGTGCTTGGTTTTTTTGTTGTTTTTAAGAAGGACAAAATATCAGCCTTCTTCTTCAGGTCATGGCTTTACTGGTTTTACAGCTAAACTGTAACTAAAATCTGTTTCTGAAAACGTTTGAGGTCCACTGCTGGTCCAGGCTGTGGTCATCTGCACTGTATTATTTCATCTCATAGGGCCAACCTAGTTGCTGCATTAATAGCTAACATCATTGCTTAGTCATGTTAGTGACCGATTATATTCTGAGATCATCATTGGTGGAAGGTGGGAAGAAAATGGTAAACGGACTGTACTATAGCGCCTTCCTAGTCTTCTGACCACTCAAGGCACTTTTACACTACATATCTTATTCACCCATTTACACACATTCATACACTGATGGCTGCACATCAGACTCAAACACCGATGTCACATTGGGAGCAATTTGGGGTTCAATACTTTGCCCAAGGACACTTTGACATTCAGATTGGAGGAGAAGATGGAACTGTTGATCAGAGCAAAGCACATTAAAAATGCAACTCCCGTAGCCTTACTAGGATAAAACTCCTGACCTATGTAGACAAAAGTCAGACAGTTAAAACATGACCAACAATAAATAAAAATGTACAATGGACATCAAGGTAGGTTGTAACAAGCACTGTATAGAACAGCTACAACCTGCACAATCTTTAGGAAATCTTTGCACATCATGTAGCACACATGCACACACATGCTGTCGGTCTCACATTCTACCCAACTCATGCTGGTGGTCAGACTTTAAACCCCTACAGATAACAGATAACACCACAAATACTATATGCCCAGAATTAGTCAAAGAGAATGTCTTTACCATGTTAGTGTTACCGTCAGCACATTCTAGTCTGGAGACACTGTTGTCTGTTCATGTTAATGGAACATCAATGGTAGCTGTCTATTATGTCTAAGAAGGCAACATTCAGTTCCTTTGACTCTGGTTACCACAGTGTTGAGAGAGGCTGGCACCTACTGTGCTCAACCAAAGCCAAACATCTACTACTGCCGAAGACCTCAAGGCCCACACGTGACTCTGTGTAACCTAAGGATAGTAAAACCAAAACACTGAATAGCAGTTGGCACCTTGCATGGCAGCTAATGCCATCAGTGTATGAATGTGTGTGAATGTGTGAATGAGATATGTAGTGTAAAAGAGCTTTGAGTGGTCAGAAGACTAGAAAGGAGATATATAAGTACAGTCCATTTAACATTTAACAAGGACGAAATGGTATGTTTGTTGTTTCATGTCATGTTATGTTTGATGACATGAAGAAGTTCAATCTAGATCTTTAGAAGAGTTGTTGGCCAAAAACAAACAAAAAGATATGATTATTCTATCAAACTTTATTTGGATCAAAATTTAAACTCAAAACTACTTCACATTCAGGTGGACTGTTATGTCAGTGCTGTTATTTCCTGTTGTCAAATGAATAGTTTACCAAAGATAAATGGTACTACCTCATTTCTTAAATTAGGCTGGATTCACACAGGATCAGGCGCTCCAGTGAAAACAACAAAAAAACGCGCCGCCATGCAGGAGAGAGGTTGGTCCAGATCCAACTTTTGGGAAAATGGAGCCCGACGTCACGCTCCTCAAGCCAATCAGTCAAACATTAGTCAAAAATCGGTCAAACCTCCACAGACAGCCTGAAATGTCTCTGAAACTTTGGGTGCGGTCGAATAGTCAATTTTGCTTAGGAACCTTCCTAACTGAGTGGAGCTGCGTTCACACACAGAGTAAAAACTGTTTGTAACTGTGACATCCAGCGACCTGCAGATCATCATGAAGTTACCGTTGCTGATTAATCATATATCTTTATCTTTATATGTTTCTATATGAGTGGACAGGAGGGGAGCTACATATATTATTACTGTCATTATTGTTACCATATCTCAGATGAGCGTTTTGTAGTCCATCTTCTGGACTTTGTAATTTTGCCACAGATCACGTCAATAACATTCGCCGTCGCATGATGACGTGGTCTAGTGTAAGAGCAGTTGGATTCTCTGAATACTGCGGTCGTCTTCTCCTAACTCCTTATGAACTCTCCTTCACATCTTTCCTTATGACGTTGTGACGTTTTTCATCGAGGTCAAGGAAAAGTGTTTAGGAAAGGACTTAGGAGCTCATTTTTTCGACCATGCATTGGGACTATCCAGGTGAATTCACGGACTAAACTCTGATAATCTATCTGTGTGTATGTTTCATGTACCAGCTTCTAAATCTGAGTCTGACTCGCAATTTACGCTGCAAAATAGAGACACGAAGATGTTTAATTTGATTTGTGTCCGATGATTAGAGAGAGAGAGAGAGAGAGAGAGAGAGAGAGAGAGAGAGAGAGCGCTTTGGTCGAGAGACATAGAGTAACAATAACAGTGAGCGAGCAGCTGATAATCTGCAAAACAGAAATAAAAAGTTATGTCCTGATTGTTTCAACACAGCGGTTACATTCAGCACGTATATAGACACGCTCACAGCAACCAGCCTCAGCTGTTGTGGCCTCAGTGTTAGTAATAAAGAGGATGTGAGAATACTTAATACATGTTTTACAAAATGTAATAAATCCCAGCATTGTAAAATGAAGCTGCAGCATGTGTCTGCAGCATGTGTGTGAAGAAGACTATTTCATCACAGAAACCTTTATACTGATCTCACTAAACTCATTAAACTGTGCATAATGTTCTGATTAAGTCATGTCATATCACATTATGAAAGGTAGACGGGATGGATATGAGAATATGACTACATTGTCAAATGATTAAATGTGTGGAGTTCTTAGTGGGATAACCATTTTTATCATTGCATTATTGTTCATTTATGTAAATATTTAAATACAGTTGAAATGTCTGAAAGATGAAACTGATTCCAATAAAAGTAACAATATGCACGTAAAAAGTTGTGCTGGATTAAAGACATTATTTTTAAAATCTTGTTATTCATCCTAATACTTAATCTTACTACAGTTAGACACTGGAATAGAATGACTGTTGTACATGCTGATTTAAGAAGATTTGGAGTGGTCTCTCTTTAGATGTGATGGTTAAACTTTCCGGTTAGTGTTTTGTCACCTCCACACAATAGCATAACACCCTCCAGCCATGTTAAAAAGTCACTTTTCATCCAACCAGTCATAAAGTGTCCTACTTAATGATAACAAATCTCCAGGACAGCTCCAAATGTCACCATGATAAAGCTGTGTATGTGTGTGAAATGGGAGTTCAAGTAGTGTAAAGCCTTATCTGTACACTACAAAAAAGATAGTGTAGTAGTTGTAGAGATTTTTCAACATTTGCAGAATCACCATGAAACAACGCTGAAAGTTTTTGTGATCTGTTTGTGTTGGTTGTCATGTAGGTCTTATGGTAAACAATGTAAAGGTGTTATATATTATGTATATTGTGAATTATGTCAGACATCTGGTGTAGCTATGGACATGGAATGTTAGTTAATATAATTTGCGGTTTTATGAGTTGAGTTTTGTTTAGCTCTACAAAGTTCACTGCTTTGGCTCAAGCACAGCAGAAATGTTATCACAAGGCTTCTGGGACAAGAATTTTCCAGGAGCGTCCAGAAGTTCTCCTGCAGCTATAAACATCAGACAGCAGTCTGCTTACCAAGTGGCAGGGGTCATACAAGATTACAAAAACAGGAATAGAATATAGAATAGAAATATCGCATATGAACTTTTTGCCAGGCCACCAGAAGACCATGAAGTATTCTATGTAAATCTTCTAAAAGAGTGGGTGGAGCAACCAGAGCAATCTACATCCTCATGGGCACATACAAGTTAACTGAGAAGCTTCAGGAGCAGTATTTTCCCTCTTTAAGTGCCACACCAGCATTTCCAGACCATAGTCATATAACATCAGAGAAATGCCAGGTGCTGCAGGTCCAATGTTCTGAGGTCAGGCTGAAACAGCTCTTTGAACATCAGAATGGGAAATACTAACTTCCTAACGACCCTTGACCTCTGTCAAGTTTTGAGAGGAGCAGAAGACTACATAGAAACATTGACATTGTTATCTTCAGCTAGACCTGGGAGAAGCATGTGCAGCATCTTGCTGATGACTTTCAATGCAGATGCATTGATGCTGTTCTGGTCAGAGATATACTCCACACTTCTTGTTAATCTGAGTGTGAGAGTTTTACGACTTTGACCTTTGACCTAATGAGGGGTTATAAAGGGTCATAGGGTCATAAAGATAAGTTCAGAGGAAGTTCCATTAGAATGTTTTGGAAATGGGGTGTGTGTACACACACACACACATTCTGTGGTTCGTTATTTTTACTAGCGTTTATGGTCTCCTTTCCCTCTAAGTCATGTTAATGAAGGCTCTGCTATTGTCTGTACCTATTAATGGTAAACCCGTCCTCCACGGCACATTGAAAAGGGGAGTCAGCCAAGACAGCCCAACAATGTTCAAAGCCTTCAGCATCTCAGGGCGAATCTCATCCACACCTGGCACCTTGCCGCCAAGAAGCTTTCTGACTACCTTGGCGACCTCTGCCAGAGATATGGGTGTATTCAGGGTAGTATAGCCATAAACTGCGGGGTGAGGCTTCCTCCCAGGTCTTCAGGCTCTGTCTCCTCCACAGAAGATGTGTTGGTTGGGTTCAGGAGTTCCTCAAAGTGCTCCTTCCACTGCCCAACAATAATCCCAGTCCGGGTCAACAGTTCTTCATCCCGGCTATACACAGCCTGGGCCAAGCCCTGCTTCCCCTTCCTGAGTTGTCGGATGGTTTGCCAGAACTTCCTTGAGGCCAACCGAAAGTGCTCCATGGCCTTACCCGAACTCCTCCCACAACTGGGTTTTTGCCTCCATGATTACTGAGGCTTCAGCCCTTCTAGCCGCCCGTACCCGTCTGCTACCTCAGAAGACCCCTGGGCCAATCAAACCCGAAAGGCCTCCTTCTTCAGCTTGATGGCCTCCTTCACTGCTAGTGTCCACCAGCAGGTTTTTAGGTTACGACTGACTCCGGTGACCTTCTGACCACAACTCCTAGCAGCAACATCAACAATAGAGGTTTTGACATGCCTAACCACTTCCTGTATTCATGCCCTAGGTGATATTGTTAGTCATGTGATTTCTGCTGAGCAGTTGTTTTGGCTGCTGAGGAGAGAGGACATCATGGTGTATAGGCACGTGATGTTTAGTTAATATAACGTTTACATTTCTGCACCACCAATGTGTCGCCTCTGCTGTGGATTCAGGGTGTCATTTTTTACAGTGTGTGTATATTTGTATGTTAGAGCCTGCAGGTCTGACATTGTGAAATGCCACAAAGCTGTGGACGACATCAGTCACAGCAGCTCTGTAAGATGGAATTAGGACAGTGGCATTTAGATTGAATTAAAAATTGGTTGGCTGATAGCCATACAGTGGCATCAGCCATTTCTATCGTGAAACATACAAACTGTCTGCCTGTGCATGTGTATGAGGTTATAAGGCAGCACTTATAATGATCGTGCAATAAAGTACATTTAATGAACTTTTTTTCACAAAACCTCTCTAACATCTACATGTTGGCTGTGCTCTTTGGTCAGCCTACCACCAAAACATCATTTTATTACAGCTCATTGGATAATTCCATCAGTCCACTTTCTGTCTTGTCTTCTGATCATGAGAATGGTCCAATATTGATACGTCATTAGAACATTATTATTCAGGTTTCAGCTACACAAACTCATCAGTTCCCTCTCACATTGTTCATATTTCAGCTGTGTGCGTATGAATGCTATCTGAAGCTGAATGCTGTCTTGTATTTTATTTTTAGCCTCCTTGAAACTGTTCTCATCATCTGCAGAGCTGCATATTGTTCCTCCATTATCACAGCATTTATCCACACACTAATGCACATTAACAACATAGACATGACACAGCAACTGGTCCATACAAAAGACTCCAAAAATAAACACACATCAGTGTTTATTCTTTAGGAAATAAGATGACACAGATTTAACAGTGTGGAACTCAAGGTGGACAGTTTTTGAAAAAAACGATCAAAACTGAACCGATAAATCATCTTTTTTATTCCACTCCTTCTTTTCCTCATCAGACTGTGGTGCTTAGATTACCCACAATACAACTTTTCTAGACCTACTCGACTGTACAGATTTGGGGAAGTTGGTACACACACCTACTACATGACACCCTTGGTTGTAGGTTGGCTAGGTTTAGGCACAAAAACTACTTGGTTAGGTTGAGGAACACATCATGGTTTGGATTAAAATAAATATGTCAATCCAGGAAGTTATTTCAGCTTGATTTAGTGGCCATATCAATGTGGCTCAGGAGGCAGAGCAGGTCGTCCACTAATCAGATGATTGATCCCCGGTTCCTCCATTCTGCATGTCGAAGTGTCCTTGGGCAAGATACTGAACCCCAGTGTGCGTACATATATATATATATATATATATATATACTGTCATATCCACCTACCTCATGTACAGAACACAACTATATATCTCTATCTATCTATCTATCTATCTATCTATCTATCTATCTATCTATATATATATATATATATATATATATATATATATATATATGTTTTAAATATGTATATAGTTTTTTTTTTTATGTTTTTAATGTTCATGTCTTCGCCTACCCGTCATGTCCTTTGTCTTTTAAACTGTACTTATGTCTATTCCGTATGTACAGTTGAGAGCAAAGTGAACCGGAGTCAAATTCCTTGTGTGTGTACACACACCTGGCCAATGAAGTGATTCTGATTCTAATTCTGATTCTGTTATTTCACAGGGTTTCTAATGGAGGGTTAATAGCACCTCCTTCTGGTCATTGTCTTAAACTGCAAATGACACCTCTAGCAACCCCAAGGATTCACTATGAAAACTCACTTTTGAATAATTACTATATTTTTCTCTTTAAATTATTTCATTTGAATTATTTATTAGTTAAATCCTGAGTTATACACAACAATCTCTCTGCTCATGTCTTTTTGTCCAATATTTTAATAACTTTCTATTCTTTTCCTCTCTGTTCTCACAATTATTTCACTATTTTCCTCTCTCATTCATTCCAAATCACATCCAGGAAACTCCCCATCCAGAGGCTCTTCTTCCTCTTCTTCCTCTGCTGCTGTGGACAGCAGCACTGAGCGTCTGCTGCAGAAGAAACAGCACACCAACAGCAGTGCTCTTTGTAATCTGGACTTTTCCTCCTATGGTTCAGCTCCATGCTCTGCCAACACCTTACCTCGAAGCCATGCCACTGCTGCCGGTGCCAGCAGCAGAGACAGTCAGCTGCACAGCCAGCTGATGCAGCACTCAGATGTGGAGAGGAAGAAAGAGGTGTTCATGGACCACCTGAGACAGAAGTATCCTCACCAAGCCGCCATTATCATGGGACACCAGGGCCGCGTGAGGAAACAGGTGAGATTTAGAGTTGTGTTTCCATGCATTAGCTACCAGTGTTGAACAAAAGTAATGTGGAGCAGGTCCTGAAGGAACACTTCACATCAGATCCAAACCTGTATTGCTGCAATCCATTGCTAGTTAAATAATAGTTTCTTTTTTGGGCCTTTTCTTTAAGCTTTATACACGTGGGAAAGGGCTGCAGGTCGGACTTGAACCCTGGGTCGCTGCAGCAAGGTTTGTACATGGGGCGGATGCTCTACCAACCGGCTAACCGACCCCCTGTTAAATAATAGTTTCTAAAAAACAAGGCTGCATTCCATTACTCTATTTTTACGCTGATCAATGGAGAAAAGGTCTCAAGATGCTGGCCCATTTGTTCCAATGAATGCTGTTCACTGGTCTCAGAGTGGCTATAGAGCCACTGACTAATGTCAATGTGGACAACACTGAAATTCAATACACCTCTTCATTTATTACAGTTTACTAGTTTTTGTTTTAAATATATTTTTTGGGCTTTTTTTTTTATTGTATAGAGACAGCTGAAGAGCGACAGGAATGTGGGGAGAGAGAGAGAGAGATGGGGAATGACATGCAGCAAAGGGCCACAGGTTGGATTCGAACCCTGGGCCGCTGCAGCAAGGTTTCGTACATGGGGCGGATGCTCTACCAACTGAGCAAACCAACACCCCATACAGTTTACTAGTTTGTGCTTATGATAACCATTATCATTCATTACATTATCTATTCTTTGATTTAAGCATCACCTGGTTGAAGACTCACCCATTTTGCATACAGACAAAGACCGCGGTGTATGCGCTCGTCCCTAGTGGAAGTGATCCAGACCATCACAGGCTACAAAAGCAGGAGCGTTCCCATCCCAATGTGACCTCACACATGGGGTGTGAGGTCACATTGCCTGATGAGCTCAACACATTTAATGCTCACTTTGATCTCCTCAACAAAGAGTCAGCTGTCAGTATCCAGAGTGGATAGAAGAAGAATCCTGCTGAGAGGGAATATAATTAAACAACCTTAACACCCCTGAAAACAAACATGAACATCCCTGGTCATACACAAAAAGCTAGTTGATGCTGATGAAAACTGGTTCTCCAGCTCATCAAAGACAACATACCAGCCACCCGTGACCCTCACTAGCTGAAAATGAGGAATTCCACTGAGAGTGTCCTGTACGTTGCACAAAGAACGTACAGCTCAATATAATTAAGGAGTTTATGGTTGATTTTAGAAAAAAGGAGGCAAAGACACACAACTAAAGTGGAGCAAGTGAACAGTTTTAGGTTCTTCGGAATCACAGAGAACCTGTGTCATCACACATCTCCATTCTCACAGAGAAAGCTCAGAACTGACTGTATTTCTTAATGTTGACCTGTCACCGATGAATTGAATTGCCTGTGCAGAGCCCAGTGGATATGAAAAGCCACTCTATGAAAAGCTATACAAACGTATTCACTGTTGGGTTGCACAATTAATCAAATATTAATCCTGATTACAAGTCTTTCCACAATGAAGTTTACGTGATCGACTGCAGTACTGATGTTTAAAATGCATGATCTGCTCATAGAAACTCAAATCAAGCGCCAAGCAAGCAACCAGGCATGATCGATGTTTGAGGCTCTTTCCAGAATTCTCCTTACCATCCCATTTTCCAGTCATGTCGGCTGTGCCATCAGGTGTTACCCCAACACACTTATCCCAGGTCAGGCCCACTGAACCACACTTCTGAAAATCCCAGTTATATGGCTATTTGCAACTTCTGTGGATTCACTCATGCGTAGTGCATAATAGTCATCGGCCCTTCTACAAGCCGTGGTGTTGTGTCATCAGACACAACAACAGACCACAGACCACCTCTAAATGGTATCGTCGTTTATCCAAGGACTAATCTGAAACCTCTCTACACATGTCAGTGGTGGCAGATAATAAGTCCCGTTACAATCGTGTGGGATATGTTATAATATGGTGAACAACGTGATAAGATGCATGGAATGCCTGCTCTTGTTTTGAACATGAAAAAGAAATAATGCAATTTTAATATTCTCTAAGCCTGTTAACTGGTTTCTCAACATGAGCTGTGTGTTAAGTTATTAAATGCCATTTGCCAGTGCTTTATTACATACAACAAACTCAGGTTTTGTTGTTGTCTATCTACAACATACTGTAAGTAAAACTAAGTTAAATATATTCACATTCATTTGCATTTATTCATGTTGTATAGCTGGCTAACTTTCTCTCTTTTTTTTTTTTTAAGATATTTTTTTTGCCCTTTTTGAGCTTTATTCCATAGAGACAGCTTGAAGAGTGACAGGAATGTGGGGAGAGAGAGATGGGGAATGACATGCGGGAAAGAGCCACAGGTCGGATTTGAACCCTGGGCTGCCACGGCAAGGACTGAGCCCTTGTACATGGGGCGGACGCTCCACCAACTGAGCTACACGACACCCCTAGCTAACTTTCTCTGTCAAGCGGTGGTGGTTGATACAGCCAGAGACCAGAATGAGTTTGAATAGTTTAGTGAACAAGAGGACACTGTAGTTCAGTGGCAGGATGGAACCTTGTAGTAAGGGCTTTCAAAACTGTCCCTGTAGACAGTGGTGGTGAGGCTTTCCTGAACACTACAAAAAAACTCCAGAAAGCAGGGTATAGAAACAAGCAGGGAACACGAGAAGATCAAAGTTAGCATTTTTACACAGAGTAGACTGAGGATTTTTCCCCCATGAACAAAACAAAGAAGAATTCTTCATGGCTAGTATGTTGTCTTGTACAGCTCATGGGTGTAGTGACCCTCTCACAGCAACAGGGATTCAGTTAGGGACATCCTGATATCAGTTGATGAACATTGATAACATGTTATAACAAATAAAACTGCAACAATAATTACATTAAAATACCAAACAAGAGAGTGTTGCAGTAGTCAGGCCTCAAGGTGATGAAAGCATGCATTCGTTTTTCTGTTTGAGACAGGAATGGTCTGACTGTAGCAATGTTTCTAAGATGACATAATGATAATTTCAATGTTTTAAAACTGAGCTCAGAATCAATAGTCCCCTAGTCGGATGTCCACTGTACATGTGTCTGTTATGTGTGGTTGATCATTGTGTCATAATGTTCAGATGAGCCCAGGATACAGTAAGGCTGCATAGAGACACAACATGATGGTAACAGAGCAGACTGCTCTCCCATTCAAAAGAGAAAGACAGGAGCTTTCTTGTTGACTTTTTAATTACAGTGAGTGTGGATGTCTAATGAATAATGTACATATTAATTTGATCTTGAAATCTGATAAAAATATGAATTGAATGATCAGTGACACTGGATGGATCTTGTTTTCTTTTGGACTTGTTGGGTGTGTCTTTGCGTGCACAGATCAGATATAATGCAGCAGTGCCATTAAGGCTACTGTGTTGTTGCAGCTATTATTTTAATGACGTGTCTGAGTGTGAGGCGTGGGGGCGTCCACTGCACTGAGAGAAGAACGGGGAGTTAGAGGCTGCTGGAGACATCCTGACTCACTTTAATGAATGACTTGTGCCATGTCATAAAGTTGACAAGTCAGACTGTTCTGCTAGTCAAACTGGTAAAGCCAGCATTATTTGCTAAGGTGGAGTTTTGTTGTAATAGTACACTAGCAGCAGACAGAGACAGGTAGAGAGAGGCGGAGGTGTTCAGTGTACCTGACACAGCAAAAGCTCCTGAACAGAGAAACAAACGACAAAAGCTGGACAGAAACGAAGAAAAGAAGCTTTGGATTGACTTACTGAGTTAGCTGACTTTAGCTGGCACTTTGAACCGACAGCCCGCTGTAAGGTAAGCTCTCTGAACCTGTTTGAATAGAACTTGAACTGACTGTAAAGAAACAGCGTGAGGCCCTCATGCTACACAGAGCGCTCCATTCTGCTATTCAATAAAGTTGCGCTTCATCACTCAGGTAAAATAATATGAATGCGTTCTGACGAGTGTTACGTGCAGGTAAAAACTGACCCCGCCCCCAGTAAGTATTGCTTTATATGTGTGCTGCAATGTGGGATGTGATGGGGACTGCAGTGTAAACAGGCATTGTGAGTATACACACCTTAACCACAAACTATCACAGATTATGTGTTATTTCTGTTGTATATATCCTTCATCATTTTACGCACTGATGGCAATGAGCAGCGAAGTGTACCCACTGAAGACTAACATATAAAATCAACCTGACGTTAATGGTCTGTGTTGTGGATAAAGCTCCCAAAAACCTGATGAAAGAACAACACGGAGACAGCTGCTTATGAATCCGAACTTCTTTACTTAACCTCTTCACAGCTTCACCTCTTTTTATAACCATTCTTATATCACTGTTACATAGTCAAATCACCAGATATGGACCCAACCATCCTGAACTTTGTTATGATCACATAGTCAATGCTCTGAGCGTCACGCGAATGTAGTAATGTATGTGTGTTTCTCATGAGTGTGTGTGTGTGTACTTGACTTCTCCATAATCTGGTCAAGGCGACCTGAAAACAGACTGACTGAATGTTATCTGGTGGAACAGGAACATTTAATACTGGCAGTTATCCCAGCTGTGTTTCCTGAACATATTTCCTCATCTGTGTGTTTGTATGTTTGTGTGTTTTCTGTGTCTATGTGTGTGTTTATGCAGTTCTTTGTGCATGCTTCTACTATATTACATTTATATATATATATATATATATATATATATATATATATATATATATATATATATATATATATATAAATATATTACTGTGTATTGTATGTATTACTCAAAACACGACATATCCCAGGAAGAGCCACAGAGGAAGGAACAATGTGCTTTACATGCAAACAGAATGAAAAACCAATACATGTACTGTTTTCAATGATATACATCTCAGCACATCAAATCAAATCAAACTTTATTTGTATAGCACAAATTCACAAAACACATTTTGCCTCAGAGGGCTTTACAATCTGTACAGGGAGTGACACCCTCTGTCCTTAGACCCTCGGTTCGAGTGGGGAAAAACTTGCCCACAAAAACCCTTTTAACAGGGAAAAAAGGTGGAAGAAACCTCAGGAAGAGCCACAGAGGAGGGATCCCTCTCCCAGGACGGACAGACGTGCAATACATAGAGAGAGAGAGAGAGAGAGAGAGAGAGAGATTTGAGTAGAGTTTTCAGTAAAGGGAGATGTGACTACATCTTCAACCAGTACCGTGCCTGACTAGGCATAACCCTGAAAGAGAGAGACAATCCCCACAGTTCAACACAACAACAATGCAAGTAAGGGCGAAAACCCACTAGGGGAAAAATTCCTTTACGACCCCTGGAAGCGCTTTTTGGTTATATGATTAACACGGGCGGTCACACAATGGCCTGCATTGTTGATTACATTATGCTGATTACATGTATATACATATTATATATAGAATAAAACAAAATCAAAATTATGTGTAAAAACAAGAATAAAACAAAATCAAAATGTGGCTGCATATGAAATTCAGTGACAAAATAAGAAATTAATAAATCATATTGATGTGTGACAAGAAGTGTAAATGCAAAACTCATCTCGAGATAAAATTGAATTCAACATAACTCAGTGAAATTACTTGGAATAGCATGATCATGATAACAATGAGATAACTCGGTCAATCACACTCTTAATTGACCATTAATAAAAGTCCACCACATTGTTCTCTACAGTTCAAAGTCCTTGGCAGAATGGCTTCAGCTTCAGCACAAACATTTGATGTGTTTTCTATCCAAATTTCAGTCCTTGTTCCTCGACTATAAAGTTCTCATATCTCTTCCTCCTTAAAGTCCATCGACTCATTGTCCGAGTTCTCAAGGGAACAAGTCGGGGTGTCACTTGCCAGCTGAGCCTCTGCCACTTTCATGGTTGCCATCGTGGACATCTGTCGAACAAAAACCTTCGTGAGCACATTTCTCAGTATGGGTATGATGCAACAAACAATTAAGGAAAGGAAGCTGTAGCTCGGAGGTGGAGCGGGTCGTCCCCTAATCAGATGATTGGCAATTCGATTCCCGGTTCCTTCCCCTCCAGTCTGCACGTCGAAGTGTCCTTGGGCAAGATTCTGAACCCTAAATTGCTCCTGAAGGCTGCACCATCAGTGTGTGAATGTGTGTGAATGGTTAGCTCCTAAAACTGATGAGCAGTTGGCACTTTGCATGGCAGCCAATGCCATCAGTGTATGAATGTGTGTGAATGAGATATGTACTGTAAAAGAGGTTTGAGTGGTCGGAAGACTAGAAAGGCGCTATTTAAGTACATTTAATCCGCATTGTATTTCTTTATGTTCTGATCTCACTACTTTAAATGCTGCATTCTGACACATGCTCATGTTTGCGTGATTGGTTGTTGCGTAATACTCATCTGATTCATGCCTAGGCGTTCAACGTAGTCTTTATTATGGTGAGGAAAGTGATGCCAACTGAAGGTTGTTTTTATAGTAGTCAGTGCACAGTTGGTAGATGACTGAATCCATTCAAAGAGTATGTGGTTGTGCAATACATACCTTGCATAGTACTGGTCTGAAGGCAGGTGCACTGCTGCTCTGTTGTGCTTGCTCTCTGTATACCTATGAAATAAACTAAATATGATAATTAGAGCTACAACCTATAGTCAATAAACTGATTAGTTGTCAACTGCTAAAGTAATTATTCATTTTTTTGATAAATGTTTTATTCATTTGAGTCATTTTGAGACAAAAATGTGTCTTTATCCTGCGACAGTAAACAAAATATATCTTTGATATTAAACAAGACATTTCAGGACATCATTTGGAACAAACAACAAGTCAGTTAATTGAGAAAGTGATTGGCAAATTAATCCATAATGGGGGGTCAGTTAGGATCCTAGTGGTCTGAGGGTAAAAGGTCTTCCTGAGCCTGGTGTATCCAAAACCTTATGCCGTCAGCCTTATTTTTGCAGTGTCCGGTATAGATGTCTTTTAGGCGGAATCTCGGTCTACAGGTTCAATTGTATTCACAATGGCATTGCTAGCTAGAAGTCTGAGGACAAAAACGTGCTAAAAAAAAGCTCAGTGTCGTAACATACTAACAATATGTAATTCCAATTTATTGTATTTCATTTGATCAGTTTTCAACAATATTTGTAGTTGAGCCTGGACAGACTATGTCATGGAAACACTGTTTCCTCTTGCCTTGGTATTTTGGTGCACAGCAATAAAGATAGAGATAGAAACACAAGAAGAAGTACTGCAAAAGAATCCTAAATATAGAAAATATACAATGAAAAATAAAAAAATGTGTAATATGTTTTTGAAGTTGAAAAGGCTGGGGTAGTAGCTCACCTGGTACAGTGTGCGCCCCATGAATCAAGGCTAAAGTCCTTACTGCAGCTGGGCTGACTGCTGTTGGACTAGTAAGTAATATTAGCTGGCTGCTATGTCTTGTGTTGTTGACCTTGTTGATGTTTGGCTGCTAGCAAAGTTGTTGACTTGCTAGTTTTTGATCATAAGTAATGTAAGGTGTAAATGTGTAGTAACCATGGAGTGGGATTAGAGTTGGTTTCAGTAGTGGCTCCAGGGCTTGTTGACGAGGCAGCTGCAGTCGGGAGGAAACTGTGGTGTGAGTTCTTGGTCTTAATGGACTGCTACTTGAGTATTTATGTGGGCTGTAAGCCAATTGGCATTTTCTGAGGCTGGTAACTGTAATGAATTTCTCTGCAGCAGAGGTGACTCGTCCCTTCTTCAGGTGCTCCTCATGAGAGCTAGTTTCCCCATCAAACTATTTGATAGTTTTCATGACTGCACTTGAAGAAGCATCTGGATTGACTGATCTTCATGTCTTAAAGTAACGATGGGATGTTCCTTTCACACCCAATCATGATACTATCACATGATCAGCTTCAAAAATGCTCTGCGCTGGCTCAGCACTTTTCAACCACTGATCATGGGGAGGGCAGTACACCCAACTAGGTGAAGCATGACCCTCAGTGGTTTGCACCATTTTAACTCTCTTTCCCCCAAGCTCAATGTCATAACACAACATTAAAAACACATGATCTAACCATGAAGAGTACTCCATGGAGATGTATCAGTAGTCAGGTCGAGCTTTGTGAATGGGCACATACTTTACGAACTTCGGTTAAATCCAATGCTAACTGTTCATGTTTCTTGCATAAGCTTAGCTATGTAAGCAGTCGCTGCTTAGCAACAGTAAATCCCATCATATTGATACATAGAAATACTGATTTGTTTTTGGTGAAGAATGTTTTTTTTGCTGACTTCACTGCCGTTTGTCTCTGCATGTCTGTGCCCCACCTCACAGTGAGCAAAGAGCAGATCTCTTGTCATGTGAAGGCAGCTTAACATGTTACCTGTTAAATGTTCCAAACAGGTGTTTTTTGAGCATTCCACAACTTTGCCTTTTTAAAATTAAATCATCATTGTCAATGAAAATAAGTTACTATCCAGGATGGATTGTACCTAATACTCATACTGTTAAAGTGCAGTCACAAGACAAATTCCACTGCCGCTGTCTGGTGACTCATGTTTAGTGGCTTAGCTCAGGTTCATGTAACAGCACTAAAAACCATCATCAGTCCTTTTTTTAGGTTACAGCATCAGCGCAAATTAAACTGGTTTTTCGACTTCCCTTACATTCGTAATTTGTGGTCCATGAGTCCATGGGTTAGGGCTAGGTGCATGCAGTCCACTGTTGTTTTCCTTTATGCAGTCAGTGTGTAGTTTGTTGCTTGTGATGAAGAAGTCAGACAGATTCTTTTTAAGTAGAGAGGTGATTAGAGTAATGATCAATGTGTTGGATGGAAGCTGCTCCCTAACTTTGCACCTCAGCATTAATTGTATGAAGTCATGAGCTTGCTGGCATGAACATTTGTTTCTGAACTGTACACTGTCATTTTGCATTTTACACTAAGGTGCAAACTAAAACATATTACAGTGTCTTGAATTGATTGATTGATGGCCATGTTTTTTTACACACACACACACACACACACACACAGAGGCCTCAAATACACACATGCCAGAGTCATGTGTCCTGTGTGTCATGAGCTGAAAGGAGCCTTTGTATAAGCAAATGTGACAGCTATCTTGAAGTTGATGTAAAAATGTGCTGGCATGTACTGAAGCAGAGTGTGTAGTGTTCTACAGCTGGTAGCAGTAAAGTGTGTGCGTGTATAGGTGGTGTAGTGTCTAATGTTGACATTCAGGCCTAGGTGTGTGCATTTCTTTGTGTGTATTTTGTCTGAGAGCTATGTCAGAAGGCAGAGTAAATATACATGTTAACAGCTGATGTGAATTCACGTTAGATAGATTTGTTAGTAGACAAAGTTAGGTCACTGGTTGTGGGAACATTTTCACCACTTCAGCATGACAAATGTTCATTTGCTGATGTTTGTCACAGGTAGTGTTAAATACCCCCAACTTTTATTCAAGAGTCTACCGTATGGAATCGAGTCAGGACAGTGACAGCATCGTGGACGTTATGGGCATGTGAATGGTGTGACTTCATAGAAGTGTTCCTCTGTTTGTTATGACTGCAAGTGCACCAAAACCAGTAAAAGTGAGTTTATTTTCACACTGGTAGATAGTGGATGAATGCTAAGGTGGTGGCTGGATAGTCCTGAAAGGCGAACAAAACCCAAGTTACTAGGAATTATAGCAAGCATAGGTACAGAAAACTGAGTAGAGGCTGTAGAATGTCAGGAGAGAGGATGCGTGAGAGAGAGAGAGAGAGAGAGAGAGAGAGAGAGACTGGGGAGAAGGGGAGAAAGAACAGGAAAATACAGAAGACTATCTTAACTATCTTAATTGATGAAGAAGCACCTGTGGTATGGGGCAGCTGTGGAGGCAGAGTGGGTTGTCCCCTAATCAGATGACCGAAGGTTCGATCCCCGGCTCCTCCAGTCTGCATGTTGAAGTGTCTTTGGGCAAGATACTGAACCCCAAATTGTTCCCAAAGGCTGTGCCATTGGTGTGTGAATGTGTATGAATGGTTAACTGATGAACAGTTGGCACCTTGCATGGCAGCTAATGCCATCAGTGTGTGAATGTGTGTGAATGGGTGAATGAGATATGTAGTAAAAAAGAGCTTTGAGTGGTCAGAAGACTAGAAAGGTGCTAAATAAGTCCAGTCCATTTACCATGATATCTAATGTAATGTTTTCATTACATCCAGGTGGGAAGTCCCCGGCCCTCTGAAAACCCTCCCAGTGCTGGTGTACTGGGCTTGGCAGAGCAGCAGGACCCTCTGGCTTTAGAGGCCATGTCTGATGGAGAGGTGCTGCACCCCACAGTCCCCTTCTCAAGGGGCTGTAAAGCTAGGGCAAGTCTACCTGTGAGGCGATCGAGTGACTCTCAGACGAGAGAGAGGCCTCTTGGTAAGCACACAATCCCCAATCCATAGCAATCCATAGAATCCATAGCCACGATCCATGACACGCAAGATGAGAAAGCAGAAAAACTCTGGGAAGAAGTTAAGTCTGTAACATGCATTAATGGGACATGAATGTGTTCAGATGGAGAGAGAGAGAAGATGATTATAGCAGCATAATTAAAGGATGACCTGAGCCAGCCCGAACTGTAAACTCTATCAAGAAGGAACAATGTGCTTTACATGCAAACAGAATGAAAAACCAATACATGTACTGTTTTCAATGATATACATCTCAGTACATCAAATTAAATCAAATCAAATTTTATTTGTATAGCACAAATTCACAAAACACATTTTGCCTCAGAGGGCTTTACAATCTGTACAGGGAGTGATACCCTCTGTCCTTAGACCCTCGGTTCGAGTGAGGAAAAACTTGCCCACAAAAACCCTTTTAACAGGGAAAAAAGGTGGAAGAAACCTCAGGAAGAGCCACAGAGGAGGGATCCCTCTCCCAGGACGGACAGACGTGCAATAGATGTCACATGTACAGAACAAATCAACAGAGACATATTGTACAATTACAATGAATGATAAAATGACAATGAATTACAAGGAATGATAGACATAATGTTCAGGTTTTGTTTACACTGCAGAGAGGTGTTTGTGGTCATGATGGTGTATAAAATTACTTAATAGATTATTACATGCCACAGATGACACAGAGTCAGATTAATGCTGTAATTAGTTTGGACCATAAAATGTCTTTCAATAGTTGGTCAGAGAAGGCTGTGTTGGTTCCTAACCCCCCGCCTGTCTGTGGTGTGACAGGTGTGTTGTACCTGCAGTACGGGGAGGAGACAAAGCAGGTCAGGATGCCGGCTGAGATCAGCAGTCAGGACGCTCTGCAGGTTCTGTTTGTCACCGCTTTCCCCCATCAGCTCACCATGAAGATGCTGCAGTCTCCCAATATGGCCATCTATATCAAAGACACCAGCCGCAATGTCTACTACGACCTGGAGGACATGAGGTGAGGGCCTTTTGTACAGTGGTATGTACTGAATTTCAATTCAGTTCAATTCAATTCAATTCAATTCAATTCAATTCAGTTTTATTTATATAGCGCCATATCATAACAAAGATTATCTCATGACACTTTTCATGCAGAGCAGGTCTAGACTGTACTCTTTATAATATTATTTACAGAGACCAACAGTTCCACCATGAGCAAACACTTGGTGACAGTGGCGAGGAAAAACTTCCTTTTAAACTTAAATAATCTAAATAATCTATAGCACATGTGTGAATGTTTATCAGATCATGTGTGGCCCAGTCATTTTGTTGACTACACACACACACACACACACACACACACACACACACACACACACACACACACACACACACACACACTAATCTGTCAGTGTGTGTATTCTGTTTGCTTCTAGAAACATCACATCCTACTCCTGTCTCAAGGTTTATCATAAAGATCCAGCACACGTGTTCAACCCCCATACCAGACCTGCCAGCACAGAGGGAAGGGTGAGTCTGCTTCTGTCTTCACCCTCCATGATGTCTTTGTAATGCTGCAACAGTGACCAGATCTGGATGAACTGTGTTCCAGACATGACTGAAGAGTTTTGATCAGACTTTAAGTAATGACATTATAATAGGAACATTATGGAATCATTAAGAATGCAAAACCAAAGCAACCAAGGGAGCCAGCCACATTATAGTAAAGTACATTATGAACATATCTGACTAGCTGGAGACCTGACTGTATGTTACACTATATCACTACACATCAAACCAGTTAGAGGACACTGGACTGATGGCTGCCACGGAAACTGAGTGATGGTAGACACCCATACTAAATTAACTGCAATGTCATCACTTCACCCTCTCCTCCCTGCAGGATAAATTATAGTGGCTGTGAAACACATGAAAGGCTCTATCTCAACCCAATGTTTAGTTTGTCTGTTCTGGGCTACTGTAGAAACCTGGCGGTTCAACATGGTGGACACCACTGAAAAGGACCTGCTGCATCTGTAGATTTAAAAGACTCATTCTTTTCAAACCTTACACACAGGACATTTAACATATTAAGCTATTTTTATCATTGTTGTATTGCAGGTGGTTATAATGCCTTCCTGAGAGAGATATTATTAGGATGTCTCTAAGGTTTAATACAAGGTTCATTTATTTATCATTGTACAACAAACAAAAATGATCAATGGATGAATGAATAAGTTCACAAACTTCATAGAGTGAAGAGTGAAACAGAGTTCTCTCTCTGTCTGTGGCAGTCATGGCCAGGTGAATTCATTTATACTGCTCTTTTCCACTTTACTGGGATTCTCTTCTCTGTGAGAGACATATATCATGAATGGGCTCAGGAGGTAGAGCTGGTCTCCTCCAGTCTGCATGTTGAAGTGTGCTTGGGCAAGATACTGAACCCCAAATTGCTCCTGAAGGCTGAACCATCGGTGTGTGAATGTGTATGAATGGTTAGCTGAAATAAACATATTCTTTCTGTTTTGTCACTTCTGTTTGTCTTAGCCTTAGTCTTAGTCTCCCTTCATGCATTTTAAAATGACAATTGTTTTGTCAGCATACAGTAGACTTTTATACTCCTTTATATGCCACTTACATGGTTTTAAATATTTAACTGGTTGTAGTGAGCCTTGGCTGTCATTCCTGGTGGCTGGTGGATCAATCCTGAACTCCTCTTGTCAGTGTCAGATTTTTTTTACACACACCAACTTCAGGAGTATTCAACACGTCAGTGCAGTTTTTCTTTTTTTTTTTTTTGTCATTAAATTTATCCATTGGTATTATCTCAATACAATATACAGTCCCCACTGCTGGCCCCTCTTTGTCTCTCTCTCTCTCTCTCTCTCTCTCTCTCTCTCTCTCTCTCTCACACACACACACACACACACACACATTTGAGAGCAGCCAGCTGATGCAACAGATGGTTTGCAAAGAATTTCTGCACTGACAGTAAGAATTATATTTATATTATTTGTTGGAGTGTATATTAATTTAACATCTTACATTCACTGCTTAGTCCACAAAGGAACACTGAGGCCGGCTTAGAATCCAAACTCTTATTTAGCAATTTGATAAACTGAGGAACTCTGATGTTTTAATTTTTACAGAAAAGCCAGCTTGTTAGAGAGCTCTCACCTGGAGGTCATGTGATGGCGTGCCTGTGAGCTGTTTGTGTTCTCAGAGCTGCCCTTTACTTTCCTGTTTTCTTGCTGTTGAACTTTTATGGAGTGAGTTAGCATGTTGAAGGAGGAGAAACCTGAAGTGAAAGCAAGTCAGAGCTGAGTCACAGTTGGATGGAGTTGTTGTTGTTGTGGGGATTCTGAGTCAACTCAATTTATACTGGAACAATCATTTGACTGACAGCCTGCTTTCCTTGTGTAACTGGTCTGGACGTTACACTGCAGGCTGTGTTTGATGTAGGATTTTCACACTCCTGGCAGTTTATGTGTTATGACATGTCGACTCTGTGCAGGTTTAGAGATCTACGCCCTTTTGAAATAAAGATATGGATTTGAATGGTGTCACCCACTCAGTCATACTGGCTGTTGTGCACCTCTCATCTGCACAGCTACAGGATTATTGACTGTTCATGCTGAGGTAAGTCACAACAGGCCAAACTGTTTGTTTTCCTGTAGTTTAAAACAGAAACTCTGTGAGTTACATGAGAGAAACAGATCAGTATGTAAAAATAATATCCTCATAGTACACAGTCTGGTTAGATCATGGTTGGAACCTCTATAAAGAGTACCTGCTGAACTGTGTCTGTGTGGTAAACCCTTGAGGTAAATGACAGACACCAACTCTGGTCAGACTGACTTCACTCATCATTTCATTGATTTCACACTGTATTATGTATTTCTTTTACAGCTGGTTGAGTTAAGCAGGACAATAGCCAAAGCTTGTGGATTTGAGATGTTTTTGTTAAATGAAGAAACGTCAGGTTTCACCATGGTAACATATCCATTGTTTTGAGAGTCACACTGGGACCAAGAACCCATGTGGCCCATGTGCAGCAGAAAATTGCAGTTAAATAGGAAGATGAAAAAAACAAATCTGATTATTTGGCTGGATATTGTCACCATGTTTGTCATGCCAGCAATGGTAATCCAGTAGGAAACAATGTGTTTTTGTAACCCTCTTAGAGGAGGCCAGACTGCTATAAGCGAAGAGAACTGCAAAGCTTGTTGAAGTAATTCATTTTCCTCCCATAATGGCAATGTTTCATCTGTGATGATGGTGAAGTTCTTTGAGCCTGTGTCTAAAATATGACATCATATTTATATGTAAAACAGTTATTGACAGTGAAAAGCACTAGACGTATTCTTATTATCAAACAACCCGTGGCAGCCTAAATGGTGGTTTCACACTCGATGAAGGCGAAGTACATTCTTACATTTTGTCTGACATGTTCATGTGTACGATGACTTTCTGTGTTTGTTGACTGAAGAGAATTGCTGTTATTCACAACCTTAACTCATGTTATGCTTTAGCTTTGGTTTCTCTGTGTTGTGCGAGTCACATACTCACCAAATTACGTATATGACTGGTGATGGAAACACAACATCAGGATATACTACTTATATTATTACTGTCATTATTGTTACCATATCTCTGTGTACTCTGTATACTGTAATCATTTTATCATTCATTGTAATTGTACAATATGTCTCTGTTGATTTGTTCTGTACATGTGACATCTATTGCACGTCTGTCCGTCCTGGGAGAGGGATCCCTCCTCTGTGGCTCTTCCTGAGGTTTCTTCCACCTTTTTTCCCTGTTAAAAGGGTTTTTGTGGGCAAGTTTTTCCTCACTCGAACCGAGGGTCTAAGGACAGAGGGTGTCACTCCCTGTACAGATTGTAAAGCCCTCTGAGGCAAGCATGTTTTGTGAATTTGGGCTATACAAATAAAATTTGATTTGATTTGATTTGATATGTGCACCCTCACTGAGCTTTAACCTTTATTATCAGTTTAATGTCAAAGTTTTTATTTTTGTGGATTGTTCATCAGAATTTTCTTGAGACAGTCGAGCTGCAGAGCAGACAGCATATTAGATTTAAATGGGGCACAGTGTCATATAAGATTAGACTCCATCATTCTGTGCTGCTGAGTCACATATGTGCAGCGATGTGGCTTTATGTAGCACAGAACAATATGCTTGTTAAAATGATTAATGGTGGGAACATGAGAGGAAGAGGCAGACAGATTGTTGAGGTTTATAGTACATCATACATAACAGTGATCGCAGTCTGCTCTGGCAGCTCAACCTGACAGCATGAATAATGAGTGGTTGTAATGTCATTCACTAATTCATTGACATATATTGATTTTTTCCTGACAATACGTGTGTTTCCATCAACCAGGTTTTGTGCAAATTTCACATTGAAAACCTAAAAAGCCAAAAAGCTTTTCAAGCTTCCCTGAGGTGGAAACATTGGAGTATCGATAAAGCAAGTGCAATAAAAACTAGCTTTAGTGAGGCTGAGACCAATAATTTTGGAGGCATAGTGCGTGATGTGAGTTTGTTCCCACTGGACAGAGGTCACAGTTAAAGAGAATGGGTTGGAATTTAAACATTACATACATTTTAACAGAGCAGCACCAGGAAGTGCTTTGAGGTTGCTATGATCCCTACATATACATGTTTTGTCTGTATGTCACAGAACATGCACACTCACACATGACATGTTCCACTGTACAACACAGAACAGTTCAGTTAGTGTATTAAGATGGTCAGTTAAAGCTGCCATGCTCTGCTCACCATGTTGCTCTGTCAGAGCTGCTGATATACTATATAGGCTGAAATCCATAAACATTCTGATTCCATAAAGCCCCTCTGTTGGAGAAAGGGAAGAGGGGTTTTAGTTATGATTGAAGTCTGTAATACATTACAGAGTGTGGTCAGCTAATAGCTCCAGTAGTTAGCACTGTCTTTTTGTGTAGAGTTTGCATGTGCCCCCTCAGTTTGAAACTATCTAAGTTAAAAGAAAAGAAAGACTCAAATGTCACATAAGAAGTTCTCCATCATTTGCTGGATCTTTCCCAGAAGTGATTGTGACTACTGGGAAGTTTAGGTTGACCCAACTTAAGACTTGAACACTTCGTTCACTGGCTTTATGAGATCATGTCGACACAGCCTGCATAGCTTTCATACACATACAGGCACACACACACACACACACACACACACGTATATGCAAGGTTTCTCTGTAAAACAGGTTTTGCAGTCTAGCTTAAGAGCACTTCTTTTGTTTTTTTTGTAGATCTCCAAAGAGGTGTTGTACGGCAGTCACAGTCCTGTCCACACCCTGTCGTCATCCAGCCGCAGCACCCTGCACAGTCTGCAGAGCTCCATGTCCCCACCCATGGTCCGCTCCATGCCCTCATCTCCCTCCAGGATTCCCTACGGTGGGGGCAACACAGGAGGGTCAGTGGGGCTGGTGGATCCAGGCAGTGCCACGTTACCACGGGAACGCCTGTCAGGAGTGAGACGATCCAGTGCCCTATGCACCAACAGCAGCTCCATACTGGAGAGGAGAGATGTCAAGCCAGGTGAGATAACTGCAAGGCCCTCAGCTGATTAATGATCAATGATTGATCAATTGTTACAAGCTTGCATTGCACAAAAGGGAAGAATTGCCATGAGCAATTTTTTGAAGGTTAAGATTACCTAAGAGGGCTTTGCAATTTATGCAATATCCAACATCCTCTACCTTGAGATTCTTGATTCAGAGTGTGTTTTTGTGTGTGTACAGAATTGTATGTGTGCTAGAACATAGTGAGCTACATACATTACCAGAATAATTACATGAAAGAATACAAACAAAGACACAAATCTTTTCATTGAATGTATTTTATCCATTCTTTGTAAACAATAGAACATAGCAACATGCGTGCATGGCTGTGCTGTCCTGGCATTCAGTCTGACAGTTTGTTTATTTTTTGGTGCCATCTGCTGAAATCCACTCATTAAATCTGATGAATGACTTTATTCAAATTGAGGATTTTGTTTAAGGATTTTTCTATTTATTTAGGAAGATGACACTTAACAACAGACATTCAAAGCTTCATTTAAATACTTCAGTAACATCTTTTAATGTAAAAAAAAAGAAGAAAAAAAGACATTCGGTAAAACTGTGCCAATATTCAAGTTATTTGAGTTTGATTTATTTCATTGATTTAGTCAAGCACTTTAAACATCTGCACTGTTAGCATTCATGAAGTCCAAATGTATGTTTAAGTTTATCATCTGTCCTCTATCCTCCAGTATCTGTCCAACACTGACACAAAGTCATGTTTTTAGTATTTTCAGGTATTCTTCATGGTATTTTAGAGTTTGTCATTTTCTGATAAACCATAAAAAGTTATTGATGATGTCGTCCTGCACTCGGGGTACGGCGTGTACTAATTTTTCATCCAATGAAACGCTTTCTCTCTTCTGACGCCGCAGAGCGGAGTGCTTCCTGTTTGATACAGTCTATGAGTGATTGTGAGGGCTGCTACAGTCATCTATGGCCGGGCCTCACTGATTACAGTAATTAGAACTTTATTCAGTGATTCTGGTGAAACTGGATCAGATTTTCTGATGACCTCCAGCTGCTCAGCTTCAACGCACTGTGATTTACAGACTTTCCTGATGAAAAGACTGCTAAGTAGCGAAGCACTAACATCATTAGCACGGTCAGCCATGTAGCTAACAGAACTGACTAAATCCAGCAAGAAAACCACCTCGGTAGGCTACTGTATTCCCTATTAGACTAGCCACTGGTTTCAGAGGTTGTATTCAGTCCTATCTCATTTTTCAGGAGTTGAAATAAAAGATGTAAGACTTCTTATGTGCACACAAAAGCCTTATTTCTCTCAACTTCTGTTCAAAATTAGTTCAAATCAGTGTTAGTGAGCACTTCTTCTATAATCCACCCACCTGACATTTGTGACATATCAAGATGCTGATTAAACAGTGTGGCTAAGACACAGATGGAGTGGTAACAATAAAAGGCCAGTCTAAAATGTGCAGTGTTATCCTGAAAAAAGACCAATTTTAGGGCAAAGTCATGTCCTGCCCTACTCTGCCTCTGATTTGCTTACCCAATGTAGGCAATGAATACAAGCCTCACCTGGCAATGAGGCTTCACACATGATGGGGACACTCCAGCATTTGTAGCCTGTGATGGTCAGCATCGCTTGCCACACATCTTTGGTGTTGAGGTCTCTCTCCAGTCTTTTCTGCGTCTCCTTAAAGCAGCTTCCAGTCTTTCTCTGGCGGTGTTTCTTCCTTCAACACTGTCTGCCTGTCGAATGCAATAGGTTGAACTTGGATGTTGTGATGGAGCCAGTCCTCTGTAAGATGTGGGCACCACAGTCTCTGATTTCCCATTGCTGGGTCAGCTTGAGTCTTAATCATTTTTCTGGGACTAGACATTAGCCAGGAGAAGCCTGCGTATATCTGCATAGATTGCGTATATATACACACGTAACAACATTAGATAATAAAAAGTAGCAAATAGTAAAAAAGTTGTAAAGTCACATAGCAATGACTTAAGAGCTCAACAGTCTTAAGGCCTGTGGGATGAAGCTGCCCCTGAGCCTGATGATGCAGAACAGGATGCTGTGGTACCATCAGCAGCAGCAGAGCAGTTTACAGCTGGGGTGGTCTTCCTACACCACTGGGTGAGCTTTACTTAATCAGGACACTCAGGGATGTATCTGTATAAATTTAGTGAGTATCCACAGCCTGCAGGTGTAGAAGAGCTTTTGACTGGCTGTCTTTGTGATGTTGTTACTCTGGTGTGTCCTTGTCAGGTCCAGGCTGACGGCCAACATGATGATGGTGTTGGAGCTGTCAGTGGCCACACAGTCATTTATGAACAGGGTGGTACAGGAGAGGGCTGAGCATGCAACCCTGGGAAGCATCACTGTTGATAGACAGGGTGGAAGATGTGGTGTCACCTATCCACGCAGCCTGGGGGGTCTGCCCGTCAGGAAGTTCAGGATCCAAACACATAGGGAAGTGTTGAGCCAGAGGACTTTGAACTTGGATTACTATGCTCCAATGTGGGTTTTGATATAGACTGTATTAATAAGGCAGTGAAATGCTATTTCAACAGCTTTAGGCTGTACAGGATGGGAGGAGACAGAGAGGAACTCTGGTTTGTTAAAAAAAAAAAGCAAGCAGGTTTAGTTCTGAGAGTTATCACAAGTTAACCTGAATTTAACCTGAACCCGCTCCCTAGATCAGACCTTTGGTCTTCAGCCACACCACTTGCATTTCTTTTTTGAAACAGAGAAATAAGTGTAGTGTGGCAGTGAGGGTTCAAGCTCTGTCGTGACGCGTTGTTGATGTTCGGTGCTGTGCAAAATGAGTGTGTATATGAGTTTGGACTGGTGGCTGCTTGCAAGGTTAGCCACTAACCATTCATAAAATTAAGAAACTCAACCAGTTTTATCTGGATTCCAGTTTTGTTTTTTACAGAAAAAGACTGAACTTGACTTTATCTGTATGTCAGATGAGGATGCTGCCCGCAGTAAGAGCATGGCCCTGGTGGTGCGTGGTGAAGGAGGACATTATCCAGACTCCTACTGCTCCTCACTGCAGGACCGAGGAGGAGGTCGCCTCAGCATGGCCTCCCAGTGCAGCGCTCCTCCCTCTGTCACTGCAGACATGGTGGATGCTGGGGTCACTGGGATCCCAGGTGGGATGCAGCAATTCCGGGCCACCATTAAACCCCTGATGGGTTACGGAGAGAGCGTGGAGCACCAGACCCATTCCCTCCAAAGGTATACGCTTCCACACACCTTTCCTCCACCATAGAGAATAACAAGTAAAGTAAACAACAAGACATTTTTACCCTGTCTTTAAAATCCTGCAGGGAGCTCCCAGCAGCATTTCTTATAAAAGATAGATAGAAAGATAGAAAAAAGTTTAATGAAGGCAATATGAATTTGATTGGGTGTCGAGCAGTTGTCGAGTGGCGGTCGTGATAGCATGCTGCAGAAAGGGATGAAAGGAAAGTCAACTAAAGTGCCAATAGGAATGTTTGATAAGCTGTTAAAATAAGGTGCACACTGCACAAGCCACAAACCAATAAATGGCTGAATGCAAACCAGGAGGGTGCAGCCACACTGTGCAGCCCGACACTGAACTTGTTATTAGTGTACAATCGC
The DNA here is from genome assembly GCA_033000465.1 of Sciaenops ocellatus. Taxonomy (NCBI): domain Eukaryota; kingdom Metazoa; phylum Chordata; class Actinopteri; family Sciaenidae; genus Sciaenops; species Sciaenops ocellatus. The sequence continues at coordinate 27,826,509 of CP136881.1, forward strand.
CTGAAAATAAGGATCATTGTTTTTGTTACCTTAAAATGAGCCCTTTTTATCTGCATACACCACAGGACCTCTTTAACACCACCGTGTCTTTACAGCAGCCTGGAATGGTCAAAACAAGCACTAGCATCATGAAAACGTGTCTTACGTCAGGTCTTTTTTCGGCTTTTTTTTGGTTGGAATAAAGATGTGCAGAGATGTGGGCAGTAGTATTTGCCATTGTGGACGGACCACACTGTGGCCACGAAGTGTACATGTAACCAATGTGTATGAATTCATCCATCATTTCATCTGTTTCCGCACCATCCAGGCAGAAGAGCAGGAAGTATGGAGACAGCCAGCTTCCTCCACTGGGAACAAAAACCCCGCCCCCTTCCCCTCACAGAGTCAGTGAAGCCAGGATGATTGACGGACAGATCATTGGAGGGATAGGCCTGGTGTCTCCCGAAAGGATGTCACCGGTTCGCCGGTCTCTGCGGCGGGACAGTAACGGAGCCACAGTGGAGATCATAAACAGAAGCAGAGGAAGTGGCTCATCGTCCTCTACTTCGTCTGTTTTTGTGGACAGCCCTGTGGGACAACCTGAGAGAGCGTTTCAGGGTCATGTGACTGCCAATGCTGCCCAGAGGTGAGATGATGAAGAAGAAGAAAATGAATTTCATTATTCCCTCAGTGGGGAAATTGTTTTTTTTTACTCAAGTTTTATACTTTACCACACACACACGCAAAGGACTCATAGACATGTGGAGAGATGGTGGAGTGATGAACTGCCACGTAGATGTACTGGACTTGAACCAGCCACCTAATAAAGAAAATGTCCTAGTAGTCTAAGGACCAGTGTTTTTATGAGTGATAGAAAACTCTCCTCCTTTAAGGTTAAGTCCAAAATGGTAATGTATTCTCCTCTAACAAACAGCACAGAGAAAGCCCTTCTAGTGACAACTTAAGAGTTGTGTTTTATTCACCATGCAGTGAAGAATGGATGTCATACATTAGTTTGTCTGTTGCTATGTGTACAGTGACATTAAAGAGCTGAATAGGAAACACATCATTTGATCAGATATTACTATACTTATCAATATGTGTGTATACTACCTGATGGGAAGATGTTGTGATGGTTAGTATAAATGTTATGTGATGGATACATATTTTTCAGTGAGAGAATAAAAGCCATGGAGGAGCAGATAGCCAGTCTGGCAGGTCTGGTGCAGCATGCTCTGTCTGTAGGAGGAGATGTTCCAGCAGTGAAGGATGCTGTCAGGTCAGTAACATCTGTCTTTGTCCCTTTAAGCCAACAGCTAAGCCAACATGTACACCTAATAATGGAAGTAATGTCATATATAAAACTGAAGTAGACAAAATTCTACATACTAGAATCTATCTTTACTGGATATTTCAGGTAATAACATGAAATGTTGATTTGTAGTTATATTAAGAATCTGTGTGTTTGTGTGTGTGTGTGTGTTTTCAGTGAGACTTATGCGCACAAACTCCTCATACCTGGTGAGATATTTTCTTTTCTTTTTGAACACAACTCCAACAGAAGGGCTCTGAAACACGACGATAACCTTAGAATGGCTTTTGTTTGACCTTAAGGAACGTCATCTGAGCCTCAGAACGCTGCTGCTTTGATTGACAGCTCCAGCTACACCCCCCTCGCTCTTCAGGTCCCTCCCTCTGACTGCAGGTTGCGGCAGAGCTTGGTGTTAGCAAAGAGCAATGTGAATGAGCTCCGACTGCAACTCAACGAACTCCGACTCTTACAGGTACTGACCTGCTGTTAGATAGGTATGAAGCAGACCCCAACCCCACACAACTCTGTGACATACTGCTCTCAAGGATGACTCAAAAATATTTTACAGGAAAAGGAAAAGTGTAACAGTATTTAATTAATTAATTAACTGACATGAATATTTTCGCCATGAAGCCACTAGTTGCTGAAATATTTTGGAAGCATTTGGAAGTGTTGGAGGGACAGACTGACCAGCTGAGGTCTCCACCAGCTAAGTGAAGTAGTGTTGTTGAATCCTAACCTCCATGTGTTCCAGCTGTCGAACCAGGAGAGTGTGAGCTCCATGCTGCGGATGGCGGGTCAGGAGCTCATGGTGTTGATGTGTGATCGGTTGGCTCAATCTGAGGAGACAGTGTACAGACAGAGAAGTGAGCTGGAGGAAGAGATGAGCCACTATCTGGCTAAGGAGAAAAGAATACTCACAGAACTCAGGTAAGAGTTTGAATTCACTAAAAAAGAAACAGAGATCGAGATTGTGAGTCTTGAATGATCAGTAGGTCTGGTGGCTAAAGTTAGCAAAACTGATTCAAGATGCGAGATGACTTTATTTGTCCTTCATTTTGGCCTGACATAATGTCTAGTCTGAAGACTTCACCTGTTCAACAACAGTTACATAAGATTGCTTAAAAGGAAAGCTCTCTTCTCTATTTTTGTCTTATTGTTAAAGACCCAAGCCAACAGTTTGTTAGTATGTCAACACTTTCTGTGTGGCTCCAGCTCCTGCTCTCTGTTCTACAACAGATCCACTTCAAACTTTTTCACGATCACTCTCAAAGCCCTCTCCTATCTCACCTATGTGCTCCTTTACATCCGTTATGTGTGATGCTGTGGTTTCAATGCTGTTTTGGCCCGTTCTTCATGGAGTGGAATGCCCACCAGACTTGTTTAGATTTGGTCATTTTCCCTTGTTTTATGGTGAGTCTGCGTAGGGTGTTTTAATTTGAAAATCAGATTCTCTATACCATTTCTCTGTGCTGCTGTCAAAATTAGAACAGCCACGTATTCTTCATGGAGCATAGCAGAAAGCCACTTCTGAAACGCACCGCAGTGCGTTTGGTGGAATCACAATCACAGCCTAGAATGGGTGAGATAAACTCTGTCGGCTGTGGCACAGATGCAACACAACGCATGCCCAGAGAATTTAGGGATTAGAAATGCAACCTCTGTGAGTTTAAATTGTCTTCATAGTTCCTACCTCTCTGAGATAAGATGTATTTGAAGAGTTTGATACAATAGGTTGATCCTAACCCATCCCTTCCACCTACAACACTCCATATTACAGTCTCATCCATTCACTGGGACTGAAACACTGAAACATGTTCAGTTCAGCCTGTATTGCACAGAAAAACGAGTTCCGTGGAAATATAGAATGCCTGTTGTCTTCATTTGCTTAGAGTTGCATAGATTGGACTTTCTCTGAGTGGTCATGATTTCTGAAGTGGTGATTTAGCCTTTTCAACATCCACACACTCGTTCATACATCACGCCCCTCTAATGACATCACTGCAGCTAAACTCAAATCATTGGTGACATGCAAGACACAGCACGCCAACATCTCCACGCAGAGAGAAAATATGAAGAAGCATATTGTTAAAAATAGACCCAGGGGATGGGAAGTGATTTGATTTGGTATGACATGGGTTTCCGAAGACATCAGAACTCATTCACATGATAGCAACCTACATACTGACTTCATTGCAAAGATGAGGGAAACAGAAGCCTGGCATTTATCAAGCATCATAAGCAAAATTTTCAGAATGAGTGTGACACAATTATCTCTCCACACACCCATCCATTAACAACATACCATCACATCAAGTCAGCATTAGCTTCACAAGCTAATGATGGGAAAACAGAGTCTGTCACTAAATTTGTTTCAACTCTCCTTTGCATTGCTTAGCAACCAATCACAAACATGTTCAGAACACATGACGTTTTATTTGTATTTGTTCCACAAGTTCTCAGATATCTTTGTGTTTTGTCATGAAGGGTCTTTATTCTCTGTGATTGATCTGTTCACTTCATGTTAAGTTTAATTGGTATCCACAGAACTACTGTGCTGAGCACTGCATCCTTTGAGACATTGCACAAGTAAATACTGTTACTTTTGCTAACTGCATGAATATAAAAAGAATAACCTCTGACCAATGTAGCTTTAAGCTAACTATAAATTCCACTAGTGCAGTGAGTTCAATTTCTTGACTTCAAATTGAGGACCCTGTTTCCTTTCATTTCCTTTCATTGAAAAGCCAAACATGTTTCTACCACCATGACAACATCCATGTCAAATCTCACACGTCACACTGCAGACTCATATGCACAGTGTACATGTAGCATTCATTAAAAGGAACAGAAACATTGTTTTATAGTGTCTATAACCGTCTTTATCTTGAACCACCAACAGAACTATGGAGCTCCTCAAATGTGGATCGTAAATGGTAGATGGTAAATGGACTGTACTTATATATCGCCTTTCTAGTCTTCAGACCACTCAAAGCTCTTTTACAGTACGTATCTCATTCACCCATTCACACACATTCATACACTGATGGCATTAGCTGCCATGCAAGGTGCCAACTGCTCATTAGTTTTAGGAGCTAACCATTCACACACATTCACACACCGATGGTTCAGCCTTCAGGAGCAATTTGGGGTTCAGTATCTTGCCCAAGGACACTTCGACATGCAGACTGGAGGGGATCAAACCGGGGATCGAACTGCCGATCTTGGATGACCTGCTGATCTCGGATGACCCGCTCTACCACTGAGCCACAGCTGCCCCACATGTGCTCTCTGCTGCCATCTTGTGTCGTGAGCAGGCCATCACATTGTTGATTTTCTTGCCTCTGTTAACAGCAAACACATACTTGATGTTTTTTTCACCTGTCAGTGAACTGGAGGACTATGTGGACCGTTGGCAAAGAAGCTCCACCTCTAGTCCTGGCCAGCTGTCAATCACTCTGAGAGATGTGGAGGAGGGAGCAGTCAACCTGCAGAGAGTTGGAGAAGCTGTGGCCATTCTTAAAGGTCAGTGGACAAGACTGAATCTAATCATATATTAAAAATATGAAAAAATCTGCGATGCCGAATATATCTTCTAATGATTCAGATGTCAGATAGATCAAATCCAAACCAGATCAGCTTTATTTCATTTTAATGTGCTTCATGTCTTACATCTTAAACATCTTTTAATTCAGTTCAATTCAATTCAATTTATCTCATGACACTTTTCACACAGAGCAGGTCTAGACCGTACTCTTTATAATATTATTTACAGAGACCAACAATTCCACCATGAGCAAGCACTTGGCGACGGTGGCGAGAAAAAACTTCCTTTTCACAGGCAGAAACCTCGAGCAGACCCAAGATTATTGGTAGACAGTCATCCACCACGACTGGTAAATCATTAACTAACTATAAACTGTGATGGAGGTATGGTAACAATAATGACAGTAGTAATATAAGTAGTGGACGTCGTGCAGGACCACAGCAGCAGCCACGATCCATGCGAACCTGCTGGACGAGAGAGCACAGAAACTCCGGGGAAGAAGTTTAGTTAGTAACATGCATTAACATGCATTAATGAGACATGTATGTTTACAGATGGTAATGGAGAGAGAGAGAGAGAGAGAGAGAGAGAAGGTTTGAGTAGAGTTTTCAGTAAAGGGAGATGTGACTACATCATCAACCAATACCGAGCCTGACTAGGCATAAGCCTGAGAGAGAGAGAGAGACATAGAGAGAGAGGGGGGGGGGGGGGGGGGGGGGAGTCCCTCTGCAGCCTAGTCCTATAGCAGCATAACTAAGGGATGACCTAAGCCAGCCCTAAATATAAGCTCTATCAAACAGGAAAGTCTTATGTCTACTGTTAAAAGTGTTGACCGTGTCTGCCTCCAGAACCCAAAATGGTATTTTGTTCCACAGAAGAGGAGCTTGATAGCTGAAAGCTCTGGTGCCCAGTCTACTTTTGGAAACTATAGGAACCACAAGGAACCCAGCATTCTGAGAGCGCAGTGTTCTAGACGGGTAGTAAGGTACCATGAGCTCTTTCAGATATGATGGTGCCTGACCATGAGGAGCTTTGTATGTAAGGAGAAGAATTTTAAATTCTATTCTAGATTTAACAGGTAGCCAATGCAAAGAAGCCAAAATGGGAGAGATGTGATGTCTGATCTTGGTTCCTGTCAGAACACGTGCAGCAGCATTCTGAATTAGCTGCAAAGTCCTAAGAGACTTATTGGAGCAGCCTGATAACAAAGAGTTACAATAGTCCAGCCTAGAAGTAACAAATGCATGGACTAGTTTTTCTGCATCTGCTTGAGATACAATGCGTCTGATTTTGGCGATGTTACGTAAGTGGAGGAATGCAGTCCTTGAAATTTGTTTTATGTGGACATTAAAGGACAAATCCTGATCAAAAACAACTCCAAGATTCTTTACGGTGGAGCTGGAGGCCAGGGTGATCCCATCTAAAGTAACTAAGTCTCTAGAAAGAGAGTTTCTGAGGTGTTTGGGTCCAATTACAAGAACTTCAGTTTTGTCTGAATTTAACATCAGAAAATTGTAGGTCATCCAACTTTTTATATCCTTAAGGCATGCTTGAAGTTTAGTTAACTGATTGGTTTCATCAGGCTTGATCGATAAATATAATTGGGTGTCATCGGCATAACAATGAAAATTAATGGAGTGATTCCTAATAATGTTCCCTGGAGGAAGCATATATAAACTGAATAGAAGTGGTCCTAGTACAGAACCTTGTGGAACTCCATGACAAACTTTGGTATGCATGGAGGATTCATCATTGACATGAACAAACTGAGATCGATCTAAAAAATACGACTTAAGCCAGCTTAGGGCGGTTCCTTTGATGCCAATTTGATGTTCCAGTCTCTGTAAAAGAATTTGGTGGTCAATGGGGTCAAATGCGGCACTAAGATCTAACAGGACAGGTACAGAGATGAGTCCTTTGTCTGATGCCATTAGGAGGTCATTTGTAACTTTAACTAGTGCGGTCTCTGTGCTATGATGCACTCTAAATCCTGACTGAAAATCCTCAAATAAACTGTTCTTATAGAGAAAGTCACACAGCTGATTGGCTACAGCTTTCTCAAGTATCTTAGAGAGAAAGGGAAGGTTTGATATCGGTCTGTAATTGGCTAAAACCTCTGGATCTAGAGTGGGCTTTTTAAGAAGAGGTTTAATTACAGCTACTTTAAAGGACTGAACATATCCTGATAATAAAGATAGATTAATCATATCCAATAAAGAAGGGCTAACTAGAGGTAAAACATCCTTGAGCAGCCTGGTTGGGATGGGATCTAAGAGACAGGTTGACGGTTTAGATGAAGAAATTATTGAAGTTATTTGATGAAGATCGATGGGAGAAAAACAGTCTAAATATATATCAGGTTTTACAGCTGTTTCCAAACTTGCTGTGTAAGAATGCAGATCGGTGCCTGCTGAGGGCAAAAGGTGATGAATTTTGTCTCTAATTGTTATAATTTTATCATTAAAGAAGCTCATGAAGTCATTACTACTTAGACCTAAAGGAGTAGATGGCTCAATGGAGCTGTGGCTCTCTGTTAGCCTGGCTACAGTGCTGAAGAGAAACCTGGGGTTGTTCTTATTTTCCTCTTTTAATGAAGAGTAATAGACTGCTCTGGCATTACAGAGAGGCTTCCTGTATGTTTTAATACATTAGTCTATGACATGTATGTCTGTCCGTCCACCACCATTTTGGCCCAATTCACTTTTCACAAAGATCACTGCCGATAAAGCCTGAAAAAAAAGTGTTGTGTAGAGGAAAAAATGAGCTCAGTTTGTGGAAATATCCTCAACAGACAACACTGGTCCACAGTGATAAATAACACAAAATAACAGCAGAAATGACACTAATGAACTGTATCTCTTGGTGATGTAATAATGCACAAGTAATTAACTTGAACTTAAGTAGGACAAAAGGATCTGAAATATGATCTCACACTAGTCGCCTTAACTACAGAGACAATCTCACTAAGGTGGAAAGGAAGAAACATCCTGATAGAACCTTCTACAGATGTGAGACATGTCACATTAAAAAATAACCAAATGGATTCACAGATGTTGGACTCGTTCATCACAATGTCTTTTTTACTTGTGTAACACAAGCAGCACCACGTTTTTCTCTAATATTTTCCCTGTACTGAACTTTAGTGTGAACAGGTGTGGACAAGATTCTCCAGCTTAAACTAAATTATGTAGTTTTCAAGCAACAGCAGCACATCAACACACCACAACAAGTGGTGCATTGTTATGAGCGAGCTGTCAGTGTAATTCTTGATAATACTTATGAAGTCATATTGTTACTGATATATTGTCAGATAGTTCAGAACTGAACTCATAGTTGAACTAATCCTGTGGTTGTATTCATGTTATCATCTCTCTGATTGGTTATCTTCCAGACGAGTTTTCAGAGCTGCAGTTGAAGATGCGCTCAGTGCTGAGGCTGGAGGTGGAGGTGGTGCGTTTCCTGAAGGAGGAGCCACATAAGATGGACTCAATGTTAAAGAGGGTGAAAGCCCTGACTGAAGCCCTGAGCGCCCTCCGCAGGTTCTTTAACTTCACTTAGAAGTACAGTACCAGTCAAAAGTTTTGGATCCATCGAAATGATGAAATAACATGTGGTAAACAAAAAAAGTATAAACAAAGGATAATATGTTTTAGAATTGATTTTCTTCAAAGTAACATTTTGATGACAGCTCTGCACACTCTACATTCTTTCAGTCAGTTTCATGAGGTCATCACCTGGAATGATTTTTCGACAGTCTTGAAGCAGTTTTTCTTTTGCTTTGTGAAATAATACAAATAAAGAACAAACATTAAATGATATTCATAATATATGTCTGTTTTTGTCTTCCTTGTTATCAACAGGTGTGTGTCAGATTCAGCTCCCCCAGCCACGTCAGCCCAGGTGGAGTCCCTAAAGACTATAGAAACAGACCAGGGTCCTTCAAAGACCAGGAGCCCCCAGAGCTCCCCCAAACCCCATCCTCGATCCTCTGTCAGACACACCTCTTTGCCCCCCCCTCTGCCCACACCTTCTCTCTCTCAGGGCGAGGTTGGCCCGGCAGGGTCAGCCTCCCCCATCTTGTTCCGAAGAATGAAGAGTGGTGCAGCCACAATGATCCAGCCCTCCCATAATCACCCCAACCCCCCTCTGACCCCTACTCATGGACGAGACTCACCCTCTGTGGCAAAGGTACTGCACTGATGACTTATTGAAAAAGCAAATGACAAAATGTGAGCCTGTATGTATAAACAGGTGTCTTTGTTGGAAACAGTGTGTAGTGTGGAATGTGTGAGACATCTTGTTGTGTTGTTGTTAAGGTGAGTCCTTGCAACAGAGAGGGCAGCCTCGCCCTGCAGAAGACAGCGATTCCTCTGCAGTCTGACCAACTGTGCAGTTCAGCAGGTGGAAGCAGGCAACCTGCACAAACAGCAGCACTGGAGAGCCACACTGACCAGAACACCAACACACACACACACACTGAGGTCAGTTCTACACTCACTCTCCATTTTTCTCTTTTGTTCTTATTTGGACACGTTGCATATATTATACTGTACTGGACACACACACGTAAGGTTCACTGTTTTCAGTTTGATTTCAGTGATTTTCACACAGCTCATCTCTCTGGGCATCCAAAAGCATTTTTCTTTTATTTCTTTTATTAGATTTATACATATTTATTTGAATTCAAATAAATCCTCAATAGTACATCAAAAAATACACCACCAGGCATGTTCTCATTTTCAACTAAAGCTAAAGCATAAAACAATGATCCATATTATGAGGATCACCACAGTTTCTGAGCTCAAGTTATTCAATAAAAATCTGTGTGTATTCATTGTTTTCATTGCTGTGTACATAAAAGCTTAAAAGCTGTCAACTATGACTCTGAGAGAACACTGCAGTTAAACATTCTGTTTCTGAACCGCTGGCTGCTCATGTTCACCTACATCCAAAGTTTCTGTATATTGTGGAAGTAAAAAAACAGACATCTCTGGAAGAAAGTTGAAATGTTTAGTCCCACATCATAACCCCATATTGTTAATTTATCATAGTGTTTTATTTAAGGTTACTCCTGAGAGTAGACACACTACACTACAGTTATATTTAGATTATGACCAAGTGAGACTTTTGCTAGTGAGTTACATACAATAGACACACAACAGTGGTTCAAATAAAAATTAGCTTGATGAGTTTAGTTAAAGTCAAAGCAGTGCCTCTTGAAGTGACGACAAAGATTTTACTGATCTTTTGATGACATTTCGTCGCATTCACAGTTTGAAACAATCCTCAGTCTGTGTGACTCTATGTGTGTGTGTGTCCTTCACAGACTGCAGGGAGACAAACTCCAGAGGGCCAGAAAACCAGCAGTGTGAACCCCACCAGTACCAGCCAAGCCAGCCAACCACCAAACTTTGACTCCAGTCAGCCTCCACCCTGCAACACTAACACAGACTTTAATCAGGTCCAGCAGGAGGACCAGGCCGGCCTGATGAAGTCTGATACTACAGAGGGTCACTCTAATTCAGCCTCAGCGCTGATAACTTCCACTGCATTGAAATCAGAGAAGGACGCGTCGCAAGGTTGACCTTTAAACTTAATTCACTGAAACACAAACCTTTTCTCGTTCCTCGTCAGAGTTAGCAAACACTCTTAATTGCACAAACTTGTCGTACTTTGCTTGTTGCATCTTGAATGAATACCACCTGTTCATTCATGAGATTTGAACATTGGCATAACCAACACCAACAAATCAGGCTGCATGTTCCACTGGGCAAACAATAATAATATGGATCACGGACTGTTATCTTTGCATGAAGTTTATTTTAGTTCTACATTTGATTTGAACTGATTTCAGTCTCATATTTAAAGTCAAACTTTAAACGAAGAAAGAGGCAGACTGTCTGTGGGTTAGGTCTGGATAACTTGTGCACTTTGGAGAGAAAATTATGTCCAGAAGAAAATCAGTGAACGCAACAAATTCTCTGAAATCTTTTGTATGATCCACTTCAGGAGTCTTTTTGTTCAAGTGGTTCTTGCATGAGGCCCAATGTTCTTAAATAGACTACAAAATAATGTCGCTTTTAATATCAAGTAGCCCACTTTCACAGGAATGTCATAGCTGATGTACATTTGCGGTTTTATGTGTCCTTAATTGAAGTTGCAGTGCAATACAGGACATAAGAAGGATGATTACATGTGTGGAGTTTATGACATGTTGTCACTGTATCTCCTAACTGTCAACTAGTCATGATGGAGGTACATGTTTTTTACAAGCCTGTCACAACTGCAAGATGAACACTTGGATACCTGAGAGATGATTGTTAAACAAGAGATCGTGCTGGCCATTATTAAGTAATACCATTAGGAGTCATTACACTATATATAAGGTTTAGTGATCATTGAGAATTCTTGTCTTTGTCATTCACACAATGTTTGGTGTTTTAATATCATTGAAAACTTTCATAGTCAGCCATTGTTTCCTCGAGCCATCCTAAGCACTGGTCTGTGTTGTCTGTGCTGCAGCGTCAGTGGAGCAGCAGCCACCTCTGTCTGATACCCATAAAAACACACCTCTCAAGCTCAGGGATGAGGTAGACTCCAGCCAGTTCAAATCCCCAGACACAGGTATGATTCCAGTCTGAACACAACAACCTGCACCAATGATGTTACAAACTCATGTTCTGTTTGTTTTTGTTTTATCCATAATCCCAATTCACCATTTGATTTGAAGTTTATACTGGTAGAAAGCTTTGACTGTATATAAAGAAGGATGACATAACAGCTCCCCATAAGTAAAGCTAAAACATCTGGATGGCTCCCTTGAGGTTAGCTGCAGTATAATCAGAATCAGAATAAGGTTTATTGCCAAGTAGGTTTTCACACACCAGGAATTTGTCTTGGTGTTATTGCTGCATAACAAACAAGCATTAAGTCAAAAAATATAAGGAAGAGTCCTAAATCCTGCCCCCAGCAAACAGCCAAACATCAACAAGGTCAACAACAGCAGACATAGCAGCCAGCTAATATTACTGACTAGTCCAACAGCAGTCAGTCCAGCTCGGCGTCTGTCTTTCAGCCTTTTATTTCACCAAGCTCTCACCAACCACTAAAAGTCACATTTACTCTTGTCCGACGGCTTCTTGCTTGTTGTTCCTTCAATGTGCTCCTCGGTCTCATCTCCTCTGTCATTATGTCCATAGAGGCTGCTTAGCCCAGTTACATTGTACATACAACACAGACGCACTCTCCATCAGCATGGGGGGATGTTGTAAACATCAACACTCCTCAGTCTGTGCTGTACAGCTATCAGCTACCCACCTAACAGCAGCTGCAGCTGGCAGCAGTTTACTTTACTGTCTATTAGGAAACTCTGTAAATCAGTGAAATAATTCAGTTCAATTCAATTCAGTTCAGTTTTATTTATATAGCGGCATATCATAACAAAAGTTATCTCATGACACTTTCCATACAGAGCACGTCTAGACCGTAGTCTTAATAATATTATTTACAGAGACCAACAATTCCACCATGAGCAAGCACAGACCCAAGCTCATTGGTAGACGGTCATCCACCGTGACCGGTTGAGTTAAAGATAGAGAGGGGCAGATAGAGAGAGAGAGAGGAGGGGGAGAGACAGATAAATAGAGAGAGATAGAGAGACACAGATGCACAGCAGCAGCAAAACATTAACTAACTATAAACTGTAATGGAGATATGGAAACAATAATGACAGTAATAATATAAGTAGTGGACGTCGTGCAGGACCACAGCAGCAGCCACGATCCATGAGAACCTGCTGGACGAGAGAGCACAGAAACTCCGGGGAAGAAGTTTAGTTAGTATCATGCATTAACATGCATTAATGAGACATGTATGTTTATAGATGGTGATGGTAATAGTTGTTGGTGTGTGGCTTAGTGCCGTAAAGCATTGCAGTTCTCTTGGCCTGGACCTGTTCAGCATCATTCACCACACTACAAGTCAGTGTAGCATAAAAAATGATTTTGAAGGTTTATTTTGGTAAGGTGGAAAAGTTACATAGTGTCACTTTAATTAGTTGATGCTATAAAAAGGGAGTTTCACGACAGAATGGCAGCACCATGTCTTTATATATATTTTATATAATAACTTTATTTTTGTACAGTCATAGGAAATGGAGATGTGTTGTCTATCTTTAACCCTCTAATGCTTCTTTAAAATCCTAATGTTAGGGTTAGGGTTAGGGTTAGCTATAAAAATCTTATAAATTATTATTATTATTATTATTATTATTATTATTATTATTATTATTATTATTATTATTATTATTATTATTTTTAAACCAGCATCAGTCCTAATCATACATATCAAATATTAATGATTTTTTTAAAAAGATTTTTAACCCTCAAATTGCCAAGTTTTTGTCATGATGCACCTCCATTTTATGGTCTAAAAAACACAAACAATGATTTATTTTCAATATACTTCATGCAAACTGGATTATTTATGGTTTGATTATTGTATCTTGGTGTATGTGAAAGATTATCAGAAATATTTATTTATGCATTATATATTTTTTTGTAGTTAGTGGAGCATAAAATCTTCACTAATCTACACTTAAAAGCCCCAGGCCTCAAATGAAGTGGACACATGAGAATTTACATGTTTTATACTTTGTATTTGAGCAGGATCAAAAATATTATTTTGAATGGGTTTCAATGTGCACATTTATGTGCAAAGGAGTAACAACAGGTCCATTTTAATAGGCTAAAAATAATTAATACATTAAAAAATGTGAGAACACTCAAAAATGCACAACCTTGCATAGATCATCAACAAAATGCATGAAAAAATGATAAAATATGCTAGAAAGTAAAAGCCAAATACACAAAAATGTGCAAAGGGGCATCAAAGAATCCTAGAATCCTAGTCCAATATTTATATTTTCTTGTGTGACAGCATGAATAAAATACTGACATGTCCAGATATGTCTCCAGCAGGACCCTCACAGCATCCTGCAGCCACTGTGGAGCCTCCTCTAACAGCTCCTCCCTCAGCTATTCCCAATGCAGGGTGCGCCAGCGGGCCACAGGTGGAGAAACCTCGCCGCTCTACTGTGGACAAGGAGGTAAAGCAGAGTCCAGATATGGAAGACCATACCAGCAAGTTTTTTCCACCTCCTCCTCCCCCACGAAGGTCAGTTATTCACTGAGGATGACCACCTGCAGAGCGGGCTTTCTGCCACACTTTCTAAAGTCTCAAACCTCTAACTCATTATTTTCTTCTCAGGTTCCATGCTGTCAGTTCAGGTCTTACCACAGGAAGGTCAGGAGAGGTGATTTTCACCACCAGGAAAGAGCAAGTTGGAGCCCAAGTATGTCATTTGTAAACACAGATGAAAACAAAGCATAAAATAAATATAAACTCTATATGAAAGAGTCCTGTCTGAAAAAGATTTGAATTTGATAAATATTTACACTTCACAAATTTTGTGATTATAATATTACGCCCTATTTCAAATAATGTCAACATGGTGCTTCCCCTCACAACATTTAATATGCAACATATATATACGGACAAGAAGACAGCAACTACAGGCGTATTTTTATAGCTAATTAAATGTACTGTACATATATAGTGCCTTTCTAGTCTTCTGACCACTCAAGGCATATACATATAGATATACATATTTCATTCACCCGTTTACACACATGTTCATACACCGATGGTATTGGCTTCCATGCAGGGTGCCAGCTCATCAGTTTTTAGGAGCGAATCATTCATACACATTCACACACCGATGGCTTCAGGAGCAATTTAGGGTTCAGTATCTTGCCCCACACTTCGACATGCCGGGGATCGAACCACTTCTCAACTGACTAGTGGACGATCTGCACTACCTCCTGAGCCCTCCATCAGCTCCTTAAAGTTAGCCAAAACACACAATGGTACTTTTGTTCAGTTTGTCTTGAGCCAAAGGTTTGAGTAAGAAACACCTCATCATGTGAACTGAAACAAAAACACATCTACAGTGGCAAGTCTTAAACAACTGAAATGTGTTTTATATGTCATTTTCAGAATTAGCAGCTCAATATTTAAGTGTGGACCTCGAGCACTGTGAAAGTAGTGTTAGCTTGAAGTGTTTTAAAGTGAGCTTGTATGACGTATTTCAGTCGGCACAGTGCAGTCAGTGGGCTTCTGGAGCAGCAGAACACATATTTTATATGTGCCCACCTCAAAAAATCATGAACTGTTGAAATATTTGACTTAATGTCAGAAGATAGATAGATATATACAATTAAATTAAGCTGTAGACACTGAATGTCACAGCATTAGCAGAGGTAGTGCAGATTGGGTCCAAAGTGACAATAACAGAATTTCCAGTAATCAGTGCAACAGAGGATCAGATCAGATTGTCAATAGTCTATTGTCCTTCTTGCCATGACTGTGAGCTGTTGTACAGTCTTATGGCCAGTTTGCCACTAAACACATTCTGGCTGGTGATGGTGTTGTGCAGAGGGTGGTGGGTGTTGTTCACTCTGCCACTGTCACCAGTGAGTCCAGCTCTGTGGCCACCACTGTCCAATGCAGCCTGCCATCCAGTTGCAGCCCCAGATATTTGTATGTCCTGACCACCTCCACATCGACCTCCTCAATGGACACAGGTTGGAGCTGTGGTTTCTTCTTTCTGAAATCCACCACCATCTCCATGGTCTTGGAGGTGTTCAGCTGCAGATGGTTGGACCAGCACCACCTCACAAAGTCTTCGACCAGGCTCCTGTACTCCCCCTCCTGTCAATCCTTGATACAGCCAACTATTGCAGTGTCATCTGAGTATATCTGCACGTGGCAGAGCCCAGAGTTGTACTGGAAGTCAGATGTGTACAAGGTGAATAGGACAGGAGAGAGCACGGTTCCCTGTGGTGCTCCACTGCTGCTGACCACAGTGTCCAACGTGCAGCCCAACGTACTGTGGTCTCTCTGTGAGGTAGTCTGTAATCCATCTCACCAGGTGTGAGTCCACCCTCATCTCTGTCAGCTTGCCTCTCAGCAGGAGGGGCCGGATGGTGTTAAAGGTGCTGGAAAAATCAAAAAACATGATACTCACAGCACCGCTCACCTTGTCCAGATGAGAGTAAGCCCTGTGTAACAGATAGAGCATGGCATCCTCCACGCCCACCTTCTCCTGGTATCCAAACTGCAGTGGATCCTGTGCGTGGTGGACCTGGGATCTGAGGAGATGGAGCAGCAGCCATTCGAAAGTCATCATGATGTGGGATGTCAGAGCAACTGGTCTGAAGTGACCCAGCTCCTTGGGATGTTTTGTCTTAGGAACAGACAATGAGACGTGAAAATCTTCAGGAACCGGGATGATGAACATAAAGTCTTAAAAATAATTTAAGGTTAATATTACAGAGTAGCAACATAGTAGCTCATATGCTGATATGCTGTGTTTGTACTTCTGTTTAAGGATGAGGGGGAGAAAGAGAAAGAGCCTCCTGTGGTTCCACAGCCCAAACCCACAAGACAGCCACCAGAAGTCAAACCCAAACCCAAAGCCAAACCACAAATGTGTGCTCCTGCACTGGCTGGTTCCAGGTCGACACCTGCTACAGCCTCAGCCCACACGAACAAGGAGGAAGAGGAGCAGGACAACCAATTCATGAGACAACTGCAGGTATTCAGCAGATCAAATACTGAACCAAAGAAACAGCAGACCTGAGGACTGAGCTTAAGAATGGGTGATAGTGGCCTTTAATTAAAAATGGGATTCAGTGAGTACTGCACACTACTGAGTTTAAATATGTTAAAAATACCATTACCATTATTACATATATGCCCACAAACAAATCCCTGAGTTAAAGCAACACTGTGCAAGAATTGGCGTGCAGAATGCTACTTTACTTTGACTAATCACCTCGCTATTGCTGTCTCTCCCTAATCATTTTTACTGCTTTCCATAACTTGTTTTAAAACTTTCAAACTAAACCTGCCCTTTGTTTTACAGTGATATGTTTCATGGCATATACAGTTATTGTCATCCACATAAGGTGTGTGGGCTGCTACTGTGTCAATTATATTGTCATATTCACTGAGGCAATTTGCAATGCAATGATTTGTACCCCCTCTTTTGACCTACACACAAATGAATAGAGTACAAAGATAAGATATTTAATTTTCAACCTGATGAACTTTGTTGTTGTTTTTCTGTTAATATACACTCATTCTGAATTTGATGCCAGCAACATGTTCCAGAAATGTTTGTCAGGAGCATGTGTACCACTGTACTACACTATCTTTTCTTTTAACAGCACTCAGTAAACATTTGGGAACTGAAGAATGAATTCTTGCAGAGTTGAAAGGAAAATTCTTCATTACCTTGAAAAGACTTCAGATACTCAACAACCCAGGGTCTTGCTGTCATATTTGTCACTACATATTTTCATTGGGAGACAGGTCAGGACTGCAAGCAGGCTGGTCTGGTACCCAAACTATTTTGCTACAACATGCAGAATGTGGTTTGGCATTGTCTTGAAATAAGCAGGGACGTCCCTGAAAAAAATGCTTGGATAGCAGCATAAGTTGCTCCAAAACCTGCATATACTTCTTGCCTAAAGGCGCTTTACATATGGGTTTAAACTTTAAACAGTCCTCCAATGAGCTTGGGTCCAGACATGTTGTTGATATCTATCTTTCTCTTTACATGGTAGAGTCTTAACTTGCATTTCTAGCTGCAGATTTTTCAGTAATGAAATTACCACAAAACTGGCACACACATCTGGGACTCTTGGGCAGTTGCCTCCTTTGTCCACTTAGCTTAGTCTTGCATGCACCACAAAGATAAATGGTTGGTTGGAGCTGAAGCCAGGGGTGAGTCTGGAAACTGAAAAGACACATTCAAGAACAATTTGACTGTTTGATTTTGTTTGACTAACCAGGAGGTTTGTTTCCAACATCCTCTTGTTGGAAAACATAATAGCCATGAGTTGCCAGGCAAACTCTTCCATGACTGTCCTAAACATCTTTCTCCTGGCAGTGTCTCTTTGATTGTCTTTGCTAAATCTGTACATACCTAAACCTGCCCCTCTGGATGAATAAACTTCAGCTCTCCTCCCCCTGCTTTGACCTCTCAAGTCTTTCATTTCCTTTTAACTGAGATAGATCACACTATGCCAGATTGCAGCCACTACCCAACACACACCCTACCATACAGTACATCCATAAGCCTTATCTACACAGGTACAAACACAGAAAAGTGCTGCAAGGTATTTTTTTGCCTTTGGTACAGATACAGTAATTACTACCCAACACCTGTAAAGACAAAGGATGTGTATGTTCCTCTCGGTGACTGTCCAATATTTAAGCCAGAATATAGCTCTGATACGAGTCTCTATTAGGGTTGCAAAGGGGAGGTAAATTTTCCATGGAAAGTTAAGCTGGGGAATTTTGGAAATATTCCAAATTTGAAACTCCATGGGAATTATGAACATTTATGGGAATTAATGGGAAATAACTGGAAATTGGGGGTAATTGAAACAAAGTGTATCATATCCAAACATAAATCTAAACATTTTGTTTTGTCATAAGCAGACATGCAAAATAAAACAATTAAAAAACATTTCAGCAGATTTATTTGTAAGTAGAACTTTATCAAGTTTGAATTATTTTATCGAACAATGTTATGTAGTCCACAAGCTCAAATGTGTGTCTTCAATAGTCTCTGTGTGCTCTGGGCTCTAAAGTGTGGTCCAGGTACAGAAATCACCTGTGCAGGTAGGGGGCGTGGCCTCAATAGCCCTGCAGTGAGCAGTGTGCTATGTGCATGTGATTGAGGAATAGCAGATATTCAAGTGTACCTGCATGAAATCTGGTTGTTTTAGTCAAGATGATGCTAAAATATATTTTTAACTATAACTATATTTAAGTTCCCTGTTAAGGGCCAACCTTCAGTTTTGTTAATTCCCAGTTTATTCTCGTTAATTCCCATAAATTCCTGTTAATTCCCATGGAAAGCTTCCAGCTTTGAAAATTCCCAGAATTTTGCAACCCTAATCTCTATTTATGTATAGCATACATATACTGGAATATCTTCATATGGACATTTAGTGCTTCAGGTCCTATTGTTCTTGGGTTTTTTTGTTGGTTTAGTTTAGGATTACGTGTGTAAACACTGCAGAAAGAATAAATATGTAATTTGAGTAATAATTCATTTACAGGTGATGATGTATTTAATGTTACCTTTTCTAATTCTAGGTGACTACAGACTTGTCAATATACAATGATTTGCCAGGTGGAAATAAACAATGGAATAGAGAGGCGAGGACACCTCCAACACTCTCTTCTGAGTTAGTAACTTTGAGCAACCAGTTATGTCCCCAGCTTAAAATTACAAATGGATGCCCTCATAAACTCATAACACAAGCTGAACAAGAAGATCACAATGAAATTGGAAAAAACAGTGAATGTCCTGAGAAGGAGAAGAAGGTGGCGCATTCCTTAAACTGTGTGACAGTAGAGAGGGTGGAAGTACCCCCTCCTGTAGCTATACAAGATGTTCAGACTGTCCAGAAGAATGAGGAGGTGCAAACACAAAGAAAAGCAGAGAAGGTGGAGGTACTAAATGATCTTAGTGTGGTTACTTCTGATCAGATGAACAAGGAGGTTGTTGGGCAGGTGTTCTCTCCAACCGCAGCAGAAAAGAAAGTCAAGTTTACAACAGTTGCTCTTCTACAAAAAGAAAACATTCAAGCAATTGGCATCACAAGTCCTGACCAGACAAATAAAAATGCTATCAAAGAGGTACCAGTTGAGAAGAAGACAAATGTAATGGTAGTTGTAACTTTACAGAAAGAAAATACCACAGAGGATGGCTCAATGGAGTCATCACCAAAGTTTCAGGAAGATACGTGCCTGAATTCAGATTCAGAGTGTGTAGCTTCTGTTCCAGTCCTGAAAGTTTCACCCAGCTTGACTTACAGTCATGGTAGCAAGCAGCAGATCCAGGAGGCAGCAGTGCAGGTATCCAGTGAGCAATCACAATACAGAGAAGAAGGAGGTAGCCTGAACCCCAATATTTGGGATGATGAGGGACCTCCTCCTCCACCACCTCCAGCTGGTAAAATCAGCCTGAGAATTTCCAAGAGCAAACTTAGGACACAGTCCAAAGAGGAAGACCAGGTCAAAATGAGTGGCTCTGACTTCCAGACTGGAACTGGGGACAGCACTGGTGAGCCCACTTATCTGGTACATGAGAACCATAGTTTTGAGGTCAGTGATGACTCTGACAGGTCACCTATTATTGTTTTCTTGAATGAGCCTATAGACATATATTCAGCCTACAAGCGTCTGTCCACCATCTTTGAAAGTGAGGAAGATCTCGATGGGATTCTCTCTCCAGAATGTATTGCGGACGAAGAGGAGAGAAAACAGGAAGAACAAATACAGCATGTGAGACAAAACTGTTTCACTCAATTAAACTGTGACGTAGGCCGTAAAGACATCACAGGAAATGGACAGAATTTTCTGCAGCATCAAAGACCTTCAGCAGATAATGGCTCAGTTCCTGAAAACCAAGACCAGAGTAAGCCAGAAAAGATAGAGACCAAAAGGAAATTCAAATTCAAATTCCCCAAAAACAAATTGGCTGCAATTACCCAAGCCATTCGAACAGGGACGAGCAAAACAGGAAAGAAGACTCTTGAGGTTGTTGTCTATGAGGATAGGAAGGAGATTCCATCGGACAGTAGGCCAGTGAAGGAGACTAAGGAGCAGGTCTCCTCCGCCAATGATACCAGACTCTCAAAGTCACATAGTCGGGTAGAAGAGCTCTGCAAGAATACATTTGATTCTATTGACAGCCTAGAAGAGTCCATTAAACAGTTGGAAATCAGTGTGGACAGTATAACTGCCTCTCCCCCACACTCCCCCAATTCTTCCTTTGACTCCCCTGACAGAGCTCAGCTCAAAAGCACAGTCAAACGAGAACGGGAGAGAAGCCCGTCTAAGAGGCCAGCCACTCACATCCTCAAGGGCCCAAATCCATCTCAGAGTAAGAGGGCCAAAGCACAGCCTCCACACAAGACAGGGAGAACCTCCACCAAGAAACAGGTCTGATGTTCTTCTGCCTGTGGTGCTCGCTTGCCTCAGTGGTGCTTGGCTGGTTGTGGGATCTCTACTCTGACTGTCTGACTTCACACTCTGTTAGATGAATCTTTCTTTCATAGCCGGGGCTCATTTTGTATTCTTAAGCAGAGAAAGTAGTAATTCTTACCAGGTAGGACAAACTGACTTTACTGGCCATTGTCAGTGTCAGTCAGTGAGCCATGTTATGGTTCAACATGGTAAATAAGTGCCCAGTGAGGTAAATGAGTTTTCAGACTGAGCAAGAAATACATTTTGCCTTGTGTCATTCGCAGCGATGACTGATAAACCCTACTGTTACGTGCTATTGAGTAGAATATTTGATGTCAGCTTTGTTCTTCATTTGCTGCTTGAATCTGATGCTTTTGGCTGATTTTTATTGTTGGAACTGATACCACACAAATACTGTACCCCCTCCATGCTTTCCAATGAGAGCATTTGTCCCACACAGTCTTAGTCTTAGTCTGTCCTAACTAAGCTTTTGTTTATGCATCTCCCTTCTAGTCCTCCAGCAGCAGTTCCAGCTCTTCTGCTCAGCATCTCCGTACAGAGTCTCGCCACTCATCTTCCTCTTGCTCGCCAAAGAAGACACCTCAGGGCCAGAAGCAGTCCAGCCAGGTAAACAAACGTTGCCAGCTCTGAATCAGCATACTCAGTAATGAACTTTTTATTAGAACATCTTCAGAAAGTGTCATATGCAATGTTAGTAGCTTGGAAAAGGAGTGAATAATATTGATTGATTTATTTGATTGTGTTTGTTAGTAAGTTTTAGATGTGCTGAGCACTCTGTGGTGATACATACATATCTGTCTTATCTGTGGGTCTGCTGTCTGTTCATGTTCCTCTTCTCCTTGGCACATTTCTGTCAGTACACACTCCTTGATTTAACTGTTGTACACATGCTGTTAGCAGACCCATATTCCAAATTAGCTGCAGATCCTTTGAATCTCAACACAGTTGACATTTGAGTCTCGAGATCAGAGTCTTGACATGCATGTAATCTGCATGTTCACTTTGTACAACCGTTCTTCGTCTGGCAGGGAGTTGTGGAAACCCTCAAAATCACTTGATCCTCAATCAAGGCCCCATGGAAGCCATCATTCACAGAACTGAATAGTCCAATTGAAACAGCCTCACATTTATGTATTCAAACAGTATGTCGTCCTGGCAGTACTGCATGTATGTTGTGGTTGGTGGCATCACTGTTTAGTTTCATCACAATGTCAAACCTAATGACATGATTACAAAACAATTCCAAGTTATTCTGAAAGAAGAAAATAATATTTTATGTCTTCAACGTTTTTGTTTGTACATTTACTATTCTTTTTCTGATTTATTTTAAAAGAATAGAACTGAATTCTGTCAGTCACGTTTGGTACTTCTATGTCTTTGGCCAGTATAGAAAAAAATAACATTTAACGTTTAGCCTGAAAAAGAGAAGTGCATCTGCTTTCTATGGAAAGCAAAAGTACGATTCAGATATCCAAAAAATGTGACAGTTAGCTGCTTTTGTGAGACTAAGTCTATCGATAAACACCTGTAACTCTGTGAGAATGAGTGTAACCTGTGATCTAACAGATTGTGAAACAGGACAATCAACTGCCAGGAAGACTACAGTCAGGGAACAATGACTGAACAAGAGCAAGAGACGCCTTATTAAAATGTTTGGCTTCATCAGTTCAGTTGTTCTGAATGGCATAGGTGTTAAAAAAAACTGCACATTGTCTCCATGACATCACTTACAGGTTTCTGTAGAGCCATTGTAAAGGTCAGAGTGCTGGCTCTGGCCACCACCATCTTGGCAGTCGTGCTTATGCCAGCTCCCCACTAATCCAGAAATGGACAAAGATGTGGAGCATAGGTGGAGCTGAGGCGGGCTAAATGAAGCCTGGGTGCTCAAACAAGCCACCTGTGAGAGCAGCCACCTGTCAATAAAACAGCCTGGCTCTTAATATAATTTGAACAGGTGAGCTGTATAAAAATTCACCCTCAGTACAGTTGTCATGGACGGGTAAATTAGCTATAGAGACCAAAACTGTTTTTTGTACCAGGCTGTAAACATGTTTATTTCTGCTGTGAAGTTGGACATTTTAACATGGGGACTTATGGAGACTGAGTCATTCTGTAACCAGCTTGAAGTGTCTGAGAAACTGCAGTTTTTGGCACCTCCACATTGGCTTCACTTCACAGCCACAGAGGTTGCAGCGTGTGCAGTGTTTAAGTATGTCAACAACCAAATTCCCAAAGAAAACTTCCTTCTGCCACCAAAACAGCCCTGACCAATTGAGGCATGGACTTCACTAGACCTCTGAAGTGTGCTGTGGGTTCTGGTGCCAAGACGTTAGCAGCAGATTCTTTAAATCCCATCAGGTGTGAGGTGAGGCCTCCATTGAATGGATTGAGATCTGGGGAATTTGGAGGCCAAGTCAACGCCTTGAACTCGTTGCTGTGTTCCTCAAACCATTCCTGAACCATTTTCCTGTTTCTAACGTGTCAACTTGCAAAATGTTCACTTGCTGCCTAATATTTCCCACACACAAGATAATCAGTGCTATTCACTTTACCTGTCAGCGGTCATAAAGTTATGGCTATTTACTAGGTAGCTTTGAAAGTATTAGTGCCACTGTTAGTACTCAGTACCATCAGATGGCAGGTAAAACAGTTCAAGTCATACACATAGTAACTTCAGATATGTGTGGAGCATATGGCTGTAGTTATCATGCCAAATTAGAGTGAACTGGACTCGTGGGGGTGGTAGCTCCATATCAACATATTTGCAGGCTCTGGAATTCTCAATAAGGAGAAAGGAGACAAAGTGTTTATGCCTTTTTATGGAGAAAGCATATTGAACAAAATGTGTTTTAATATGATCCTCAACAAGATTGATGAACCGCGTGTTACATGATCTGACTACCACAATCCCCCAATGGACAATAGTCCACACAGCATTAATAAAGAGGGCATCCACCCATCAAACTTCATCAGCTCAAGGACCTTTAATATGAGTCACTCCAGGTCTCTTGTTGAGTGAGCACCACACAGTGTAGCAGCTTTATTCTTCTGGTCTCTGGTTTCAACTGAGACAGTTGATGGTACAAATAAATGCATCAACAAAGTGCTTCTCATACTGTCAAACAGCATCTGAAACCCTTTTTCCACGGACCTTAGAGGGACTGCATCCAACAGGTTCTGTAACTGTCAGAGGACTTTATCCAGTGATTAGTTTGGTGTACAGAGACCAGAATGCAGGCAGGAACTTTTCATTCTTCACAGAACTATTTCTGTTTGCTCTCAGTGCACTACTATGTCTGAAAATGTAATTCAGTTGCATTTATTTAGCACCAAACCATAACAAAAGTGATCTCATGACACCTTCCATACAGAGCAGGTCTAAACTGTACTCTTTATATTATTATGTACAGAGACCCAACAGTTCCCAACATGCACAAGCACTTGGTGACAGTGGAAAGGAAAAACCTTTTAGTGGCAGAAACCTCAAGCAGAACCTGAATCATGGTGGACGGACATCTGCCATGACCAGTTTAGAGAGAGAGGGGGAGACAATCTTTGTGGGATTTGTACCTGTCTTGTGCCACTCTGTGGTGTGATGAGTAGACTTTATCATTTGTAGCCTTGAGAAAGAAATTGGCTGGCCAAAGCCATAGAATTAACAGCTGTGTGAGTGTGCTGTGTGTTGATGGCATTCATTTGTTTCGTGGTGTGTGTTTGCAGGCTGACAGCAGAAGCAGTAAAGCAGCCGGGGATAGTAAACATTCTGTCGTTGCTTTGCGTGTCTCTAAGATACCAGCCTTGTGCCATAACTCTGGGAAACACTCGTCTGCCTCTCTGTCCACTCTCCACTGCTTAGACACCACCGATAAAAACCTCCAAAACTTCTCCTTCTCTTCCGCCTCTTCATCTTCAGCTTCTTCCACCTCCTCTTCTGTTAAACACTCTCTTCTGTCTCCTCCTTTGCACCTCTCCAAGTGTCCTTCCCATTCGTCCTCTCTTTCCTATGCCCAGCTCTCCAGGCAAGAGTCTTGCTTGTGTCCCGTCTCCCCTTCCTCCTTAGTGAAGAACTCCTCTTCAGTTTCTACCACATCTCTGAATCTGAGTCATCTCCTCCCCTCGTCTAGCCACGCCTTGTCGCCATCCCACGCTAACGTCAACCCAAACCACCACTGGCCTCGCAACAGCAGCAGCAAACACCTAGTCCTCGTCTCCACTTCCAGCATCACCTCCACCTCCCAGCACAGCTACTACTCTTCATCATCCTACTCTTCATCTTCATCTTCATCCTCTTCCACCTCCTCCTCCCTGTCCCCCACCTCCTCTTCCTCCTCCCCTCCCTCCCCATCCTCCTCCCTCCTCCCCACCATGGTGGGTCATGGGGCAAGGAGTATCCAGATGTCAGGGTCCATCCACTCTCTGGGTCGCGGAAAGAAACGCACCGGAGGCCAAGCAAGCCGAGTCCCACGCACGGAGGCAGCAGCCTCAGAAAACACGGCATAAGGTTATACCTTAATACCTCAACAAGAGAAAAAAGCTAATGCACTGTGTCCCTACAGTAATACTGTGTGATGTTTACTTTCCAACATTTTTGGATGGACAAAGACGAGAATATTAAAACCTCAATAAACAAAAGTCTAGCCTGATATTTATATACACTACTGCTGTACAACAGACATGATCCCAGACCTGAGCAATACAGTGGCATGCTTCAGACTATAGGCAGGTTGCAGCTCATCACAGATATATACACTAGATATGTCAGTCAATAGGTAACAAACCTGAGCACCAGCTCATTTAAAACTAGTTTGTCCACTAGAGAGTGCTGTTTATTTTTAACTGTTAAACGTCCCACTGAGTGTATCTTGAGGAATTATCAGGGTTGTTATTATTTTTTATTAAGAGAGAGTTTAAAGAAATGTTTAACCTGTCACCAATCTGTGACTTAACCTTTAAGGTGTCTTTACCCGCGCTCTGTGCTCAGGTTAGAGGTTGGTGTCATCAGATGACATGTACCATTAATAACGATAAAGGTTGGACCACCTAAACAGGTCTAACAAAACTAACAGGAGAGTGAGCAGGCAAATACAAAAGTGAAAGTGAAAAGTGACAATCCAACCCTCAAGAATAGTTTTTTATTTTATTTGAATAAAATTGATATCAGTCAGCCTTCTTACTGGCTGGTTGTTTTGATATTTTGGAGTGGATGCTTTTAGTATATCTGAACATGTACTGCTACAGACAGACAGACAGACAGACAGACAGACAGATACTCCATCAGCCCTCTAAGATGCAGTAGGACAGCTGAATTTGTATTCTTGGTGTATGGATACAGTCTGTGTGCTTTCACTGAACATGGTTGAATTCATTTCTATTAAAGGGTCCAGGTTGTGTTGATCAATATGCAGAGCTTACCTAAAGACAATCTATAGTGTAAAGGTCAAATGTGTAAGTGTAATGTAGAAATGATGTACAGACATATTAGACAGATTCTAACATAGCTGTTGATTATTGTGCTCATACAGCAGTTTACATTTGTAGTGACTTTTTGAAGTGACGATTGCCAAAAAAAAAAAAAAAAAAGAACTTTGGTGTTTTTTATTCCAGTTCCTTTATACTGCCTGAACAGAGAGTTCATGACACAGACAGTCTGTGAGGCAGAAGAAAGGAACAGTCCACCACAGTCAGAGTCTAATGAAAAGATGAAGATCAGCACAGACATGTTCAGGACATCTGAGCGAGGGTAAGCTTCAGAAAAATATTAGAATGTGGAAAGATGCATTCTAACCAAATTCCATTCCAACCCAAACACTGTGGTAAATATGTTCAGCTGTACTCGAGTATTTGTTCTGATTACATTACTTCTGATCAAAAACTAGCGAGTCGACAACTTTGCTAACAGCCAAACATCAACAAGGTCAACAACAGCAGACATAGCAGCCAGCTAATATTACTGACTAGTCCAACAGCCTGCCTCCAGTTTTGACATGACACCAGCACAGCTCTCCCACACAGTCCAGTCCAGCTACTACAGCAGCTACAGAAATCACAGTGTTTGATGTAGTGAAACATGACCTCAGTCATTTATTGCTATCTTCTGTCTATGGCCTCTTCAGGGGCTCTGCACGATAATATGTTCTTAATGAAAAAAATGAAAGTGCATATGGCTTCCACTGTCCTTGTCTAATGTTTTGGAGTATGGGACGTTGGTTGAGATGAACTGATTGGATAATCTTCTCATGTGACTCTGGGTATTCTGATTCTTAAAATATCGGCTTGTTCCTCCTTCACAGATTTGCTCTCTGTTTAGTGTAAGACAGCAACATGGGCTTAAAACACCAGTGTGTTTGACAATGTGATTTAACTGTGTGGACCTTTTACTGTGTTCTGTGTGTAATGAATGTTCATTACTCAAATGTAAAGGCACAGTTTGATATGCAGATAGTTTCTTTCTTTTGTTGTTGTTGTTTGATTTTACTGAAATGACCAAAAACCTGTGCATGCCTTCAACAGTTTCTCTGTAAGTTAGGAACCTGTTGAGTTTAAACTGCTGTAAATACCTGTGCTTTCCCATTTTCTAAGCTGTTGGCTGTCATAGACTTCAGCTTCCTGTGAGGTTGGAGAACTAATAAAGGGCTTCACGTCCACTGCTCCTGGTTTGTTTGACTGTGCAGCGCTGAGCCACCAGAGGGCAGCAGAGACACAGCAGAGTCCTGACAAAACTCCTTACAGCTGATTCATGTGTCACACACCTCCTCCGCTATAAGTCACAAGATTCAAATCAAACATGTCAAATCTCTGTAATGCCAAGAACACTTTTTGTTGACCAAACTGTCCAAAAACAAATGAATGGAACTGAATTCAAAACGAACATCCATGTCTTGATAGCATTCAAGTGGTTCTTATACACAATGTTTCTCTTTAAATATCAACATGTCTGCAAATATTCTGAGATTGCAGGAATCAATGATCTGAATGATCCATGTAAGTATAAACAAAACAAAAACAAGAAGAGACAATATAATACAAATACAATCCAGGCCATCCCCTTCAGGTCAGGTCAGGGTTCAGTTTGAGGATCACAGAAAGTGATAACAGAATAATGTATAATATAATAACTGTATGATGTAGTAATGATCTGAGAGTCACTTCATGCTAACTGTTTAATGCCTATATGCAGCAAACAAATCAAATGAATTAAGACTAATGAACTAAAGAAACATGAAGCTGATCCAGGATCTGGTGATGAGTACATCTGATCTCATGACTAAGAATAAGACAGCTGACAAAATGAACAGCATCAGACTCTTTGGATAGCCCAGAATATTTCAACAAACCAGGTCAAATGAAGGTCAGAACGTCTATCTGCCTCAGTCTGTCAGGCTGTAAGCCGGCTTGTCTGATCTGTCCAGTGAACGAGTATTCACCATTACCTCCACATGTACTGAGGGGTCTCTGAGCAGGCACTGGGGCTCCAGCTGGTCGGGTGGAGCAGCTCACTGTTAACCTGGATCTTCTCCTGCTCTCTTCTTTGTCCCTGACTGAAACAATACATTTTCCTTCAAGCCTTCTTTTTCCAAAAGCATAATGAGATAGCCCAGCTCTGTAATTGGCTAAATTATTAGTCATTAGTTCCATCATATGCTAATTAGCTCATATGTAAATTGCAGGGCCAGATGAATCCCAGTGCCTGTCTCTGTTTAATTAGTCTGTAATTCCTCTGCATCCTGTGAAACACGGGGAAGTTGGCAGGCCAAATGTGTGTCTGATGCAACAGAGGGAGGGACAGGGGACTAATTAGAAATATCTCACATGAAGCATTTCTACATTAATTACAACATTTTCTGTGTCCCAATACCTTTTCTTCCTTCTCTGCACAACTGGGCTGCGTCAGAGGAGGACATCACAAACCAACAAGGAGCCCGACTGCTGCTTAATCAAAGATGTCGCTCCTTATTTGCATTTCTAATTGGAATTAATTAGAATTGCCCAAATAGTGTGTGGGTGTGGGTGTGTGTGTTTTCACTGATGGTCTTGCTGATGTGGATTTCTTCATCTGCTCTGATGTCATTATGAGCAGCACATGGACAGGAAGGAGCTGCAGGATGAAGTGAACTAACACTCGTGTTCCTTCTTGTTTCCGAGTGGCCTACTGTCACAGAGACACACACACTCAGCTACACATTCAAGTTATTAACAAATGTTTGGAAACAAACTTGCAACAATGGCAGCACTTTTCTAAAAAGGCTCCTGTCACATGAGGGTTTCCAACCAGGATACTAATCTTGCTTTGCCAGGGGCCACTTTTGTAAACTGACAGGAGGCCAGTAAATAACAGACATTAATAATGTTTATCAGATCAAATGAACAAACATTGGGATCACTGATGTGGCAGAATATTATGACTTCAACCTTGTCCTTTCTTGTGGTGCAACCAGACAGGAACACTGACTGAAGCTTGCATGTTTTCATCATAATGGCACCTTAGATCAACAAGATCCATACAGCCACTCTCATTTGGTACATTAAACACATTCATTCAACCATTTTTCATAACCACTTATCCTCATCGGGGTCACGGAGGGCTGGAGAATATCCCAGCTGACATTGGGCGAGAGGCGGGGTACACCCTGGACAAGTCTTCAGTTCATCACAGGGCACCTAGAGACAAACAACCATTCACACTCACCTTAATACCTTAACTAGAGTCAGCATCCACACAGACATGAGGAGAACGTGCAAACTTTACAGACTCCAGCCTGCTGGGTGTTTGATCCCAGAACCTTCTAAGACAAATTCAAATATTCTTCTTTCAATGAGTTGTTAGTTTTCATTGTCAACTTTTTGAAGTTTGGAGTTTCAATCATCTTCTATCCGCAGCAGCCCCACACAGGTCAGCTGTACGAGGACTCCTTACAGTAAGTGTCAACACTTCTGCACACTGCACAGATTACTGATATGCAACTTCCTAAGTAACACAGGACATTAATAAACATTTATTAATTTAGTTTGTATTAGAGATCAATGATGACAAAAAATTAATCCATTTAGTGTATCCATGCATTTGTTACTTCTAGGCTGGACTATTGTAACTCGTTGTTATCAGGCTGCTCCAATAAGTCTCTTACGACTTTGCAGCTAATTCAGAATGCTGCTGCACGTGTTCTGACAGGAACCAAGATCAGAGATCACATCTCTCCCATTTTGGCTTCTTTGCATTGGCTACCTGTTAAATCTAGAATAATATTTAAATTTCTTCTCCTTACATATAAAGCTCTTCATGGTCAGGCACCATCATATCTAAAAGAGCTCACCTTGCTACCCCTCTAGAACACTGCGCTCTCAGAATGCTGGGTTCCTTGTGGTTCCTATAGTCTCCAAAAGTAGACTGGGAGCCAGAGCTTTCAGCTACCAAGCTCCTCTTCTGTGGAACAAACTACCATTTTGGGTTCGGGAGGCAGACTCCATTTAGTAGTAGACTGGAGGTTTGATTTCCACAGAAGAGCTGAGGAAATAATGTTCACTACGAAACGTTCCTAGAAGGTTGTTTTAAAGATATCAAATCATCTATGAGAAACAACTGAAGCCACTACTTCTCTGTCTGTCAATGTTAATTAAAAGTTTTGGTTCTGCTCTAACAGTCATGAAATGTTCAGACTAACAGAGAGAAGCCGTTAACTCCTGCTTGTGTAAATACACATCAAGGAGCTTGCAGCACACACATGGAATATATAGCACATGACCTTGGCTCAGGCTGTGTCTAATTCAGTCTGCTGCAGTTTTGAGGGCAGCACCACAGGCGACGCTCCCACCCAGCACCCCCACCCCCACCTGACCCCAGGCTATCAGTGACAGCCAGCAATTAGAACTTCACCAGTAACTACCCCAGACCCTCATTACCAGTTAATTAAATCAAATCTATCAGGAATTGTCTGTTTAAACCTGGAGGAATACCTTCAAGAACGCTTCCAAGAGCTCAAACGTGAGAACAAGTATAGACGAGCTTTTGTTCTGATGGCTGCTCTTCTTTTATTGTGGATTTGGGAGTTGACAGTTTCTCCTCTGTACACATTTCAGTTATTGATCCCCAAAACTCCTCTTCCACTTCTCTCAACACCCAGAACACAAACAAAGCCAAAGACGTGATTCACAAACAAATGTTTTATTTCAAAAAGCAGCTGAAGCCTTTACACACTCTATGTGAACAACAGGAAAAAGGTTAAAATCCTCCATAATTTAAACATTCATTTCACAAAAATAACATCCATTTATTTATTTATTCTCAAACAGGTAACAAAAAGCTACAAAATGACTCAAGATCTATGCACAGAAATAAAAAGATTAAAAAGTCAGTGTGGCTGGACTGTACACAGGCGTCTTCCTGATCTGTTCTTCTTCTTCTTCCTGATGTCATCAAGTGAACTTATACGTGTGACTGTCAAGGAAACGGACGATTGGCCACAAATATCACCGCTGTCAGAAAAAATACAACCAATGTAGCATCTCTGCTCTAATATTTACTCCATCCATTTATTTCAACGAGGATATGTTCCTGCTAAAAGACAGTGAAGCAGAATCAGTACCTCTGTGAAACCTTCATGAAAGTTTCTGATTTGGTCCATTAAGTTTTGGTTCGGTGCACCTGAGCTCTCATTGGCTGTAAAGGATATGAGTCGTAGTTGAGTTTCTGGGTGAGAACCCCCGTCAAGATGAACTCAGCGTTGTGGACATCTGGAAAACAGAGACAACATGTTGTCTGTGGAGCTGTCTCTGTGTCTCCAAGTAACATGCCAACAGGAGCAAGACTGTGTTATCCAAGTGTGTGTGTGTGTGTGTGTCTTACCAATGTTTTTCAAGAAGTATTCTCTACAGAGGTGGAGGTCATTGTCACAGGAAATTAAGATGATCTCTGGAAGGTTCTGCAACAAAAGAAGGTACAAATAAAAATCAAGAGATTTTTGTCAAATAATCTGACTGCTGTGTTTGTTTTAAAGTTCTCAGTCCTGAACAGCATCACCATCATAAAAACGCATTAAAGCACGATAAACCATCAGATGGTGGAATATCAGAAACTTGACATAGGACAGGAACCTTGTTCTGTTTATGCTCCATGATTTTTCGGTAGGAGGGCTGTTTGGCCAGCAGCTTCCCTCCAGCACTTTCCAGGATGGACTTCATGGTGCTGAGGCTGGGACAAATCCCAGGGGTGAGGTAGAAGTACTTGCCCTATCACCCATCACGGAACAGAGACAAAATACATTGATCAGAACCAAACCAAGGTGATCACTGTTCAAACATGCAGTCTGTTCTTCTCTGTATGGGTATGTAGTATGAAGCTTGTTGTGTTACCTTGAAGAGTGGTGCACTGTTGGCTCTTTTCAATGACTCCTCCAGACTGAAGTTGAACAGCACCTCTGCCTCCGCATCCCTCAGAGTGTAACTCTGCTCATCTGCATCACACAAACACAGGGTGGTATTTTTTGGAAAAAAGGTTTTCTTGGAGTGTGTGTTAGTCCTGACAGAAAACACACACACATACCCACAAACTTCTGGCTCCTCCAGCTCTCCTCCAGCCACTCTGGGCTGACGATGTGTTTCACCACAGACATGGCAGTGAGGAACTTGACGGTGCGAGTCACTTTACTGGCCACCAGGTGAGTGACCTTCTGACTGCTGTCTGCTACTTCTCCACCTAAAGCATGTAACCTCTGCAGGGGAGGAGGATGAGGACAGACACATCACACACAACATTTAGCAGCAGGACACGGCAAAGTTAACATTGAGAGCGCTGTGACTGAGAGTGGAACATTAACACACTGTGTAATGGCTTGTTGTAGAGTCTCACTGTACCTTTGTGTACTGCTGTACTTGTGTGGGCTCAAAGCCTGTGAACATGACTCGAGGAGTGGACTCTGGAGGAAGCTTCTTACTGGGTGACTGGATCTCCTCCAGTCTGCACACACACAATTGTACTTTTATTCACAATATCATCATTACTTGGTCATGTGGAGAGTAGAGCTCATGTTTGGTCCAGTTCTGCTGTTTCATGTTGACAAACAGCCTGTTCCCAGATCTGCTATACTGACCTAGCCTTCTTGTTTGCAGGCTGGTTGGTGGAGTCAGTCATTTTCTGCTTCTGGAGCAGCTGGAGACTCTAAACAGCACACAAACATGACACAGATCAGATCTGAGGAGCTACGCAGCACAAACATCCACACACACAAACAAGCAGCACATGTGGATTAAAGTTCTCCATCACTATGACGGATTTCTGTCATTTACTGCTGTCACACTCTACAGCCAATGGTATCGTTTTCAGGGTGTGTCCGTGTGGGACGGGATCTAAACATGGAGCATCTGCGCTAAAGGTTAGCTGCTTAGCTAGCATGGACTCACTTTTAATGAAAGATGCTTGCTGCTCACTTTGTAGTGTTAAGTTGACTGACCGACGCTATTTTCACATGCTCTGGCTTCATTCAGCATTTCTCACTCCCCTCTGGCACAGTGAGTTACTATGGTTACCGCTCAGGTATACTGTAATTGGGTGTTAACAGTGAGTTACTATGGTTACAGGGACACTCTGAAACTTTGTAATGATTCTCAATAAGAAGTTTTTTGGTTAGTATGACATATAGAACTAACTTGACTATTAACAGTATGTAGTGATGGCAGAAAGGTGAGAGCTCACCATCACACTGAAACCTGTCACAAGGCTGCAGAAGTTGCTCTTATTGTTATTTAGTCCTGATGCTGTTTGTTTGATGTGTTTTTCTGTTAAATGATTAGAGGCTCACTGGAAACAATAATAATGAGAAGAAAAATAAAACAGACTGAAAAGCTCTGTTGATTGTTGATTATTTGAAACAGTAAATCAGTAAATGAACAGCTGTTCAGATCATCCTCCTGTAAAACACTGTTGGCCAAGTATTTAAACATGATGGCTGCATTAGAGAACATGGTTATGAGTGGAGTGAGGCTGAAATCTTATGCATTGTGTTGTTTCTTACGCAGGTGTTGAGTAACATAACCTGTAACATGTTTCACAAATTGTAAATAGGAATATGACTGACTGCAGCTTTAATCCATGAGTGCAGCATCCTTCATTGTTTGGTCTCTATCTGTACTGACGGCACTAATGTACACTACATTAACTATCATAAACATATTACATTGTATCATCGGGCCCTTTCTATTTACATATACTGTACATTTGGGGACACGTATGGAGGGTTTGTCCTTTTGGTTGGAATAATGTGACAAATGACTCAGCTGTTTTTCAAGTAGGAAGCTCTCATGTCATCAAACATCAGCATCAACAAACTCACCGCCAAAGCTTCAGGAGATACTTTGATTGGTGCTCTCCAAGCAGCTACGGAGAAAAACAACAATGTAGGAGTTTTATTCATCGACACACTCATGTAAAAATACATACACATACTATTATGTTCATATAAAAGCAAAGAACGTTTTGATGGCTAGCAGGCACAATAAGAAAAAGCTGTGCAGTTATAAAATGCCTCCCTGACTGTCCTTACTGTTTGAATCATGTGATATTCAGCTGTACATACCCAGCAGGTTCTGGACCAGCTGTGGGTTAGGCACGAGCGGTTCAGGGTGGTTGTAGATGGAGTATCTGCTGTGTTGAATCTGTCTCAGTGCTTCAAAGTTGCCCAACAGTATATCGCAGAGCCACTGGGCATTCACACATGGGATCTTCCACTCCTTGGCCTTCTCGTATTTAAGCCCACTGGGTCTGAAGAGAGATCAACAAGATGATCAGATCACAATACTGTACCTGAAAACATCCAGAGCTCTTGGTGCATATCCTAACATCACACATAGGAATGTTTAACTCTAAGTGAGGTTCTCCAGTCACTACAGTCTCTCACGCCATAAAACTTGATAACATGCTATTTTAATGTCATTACAAAGACAAAGACAAACTGGATGTTGGACATGTTCTGCTCCCTGGAGTCTGACTGTGATCTTGACAGGTCAATCAGCTTGAAGAGTTGATGATCTTACTCTTTACAGATGAGGACAGTGTTACTGCGACACAGATATCCGGTGTATCTGGCACCAGCCAGGTAGGCCATCAACTTCAGGTCATCCCTGTCAGCATCCACAAATCCAGTCACTGATAAAATCTGAGAGGAGCAGGAGTGAAAGAGAGAACGGTGGAGTGAAGAGATGACAGAAATCATCAACAAAAACACATTCCCTGTTGTTTTAATGGAAATGTAGTTCTTTCACCGACACACCAAAGTGGCAGTTTGACCTACATGCTGAGAGCAAGGTTTGGCTCCAGGCGGGAAGGCAAAGGGCAGATGTAACGTCCGATGAGGAGGAACCATCCTCTTCCTCTTCAGCACAGTGTTGAGCCAGTGGGCTGTTACACAGCGCTTCCCTTCCCTGAGTGCCTGGCAGAGGAAACACAAAAACATAAAACAGAACAAAGATGACGATGATGTTTTTGAATAGTCTGATATTCATCATGCTGCAGTGATTCCTCTGGGACTGTGTTTTCTGTGTTTTAACTTATTGTGGTGTTAAAGGAGGAGTGGAATGAGAAACAAGGTGCTCAGAAATGTAACAGGGGTTAGGGTTACATCCAGGACTGATTCTGAATTTCACAGGAAGTTAGTGGAGGAAGGCACGGACAATGTAGGACTGACAGCTATTCCTAGTTAACAGTCTGGCATCTCAAACCAACTTTAAATGAATTACAATAATCTAGACATAAGAAATGTGAATTAGTACAAGACAAGATCATGTGATCATGATCTGATCACAAGATCATCTGAGTTTTGTTTTGTTTTGATATTTCTTCTATAAAACAGGACAGGACAGATCAAAAGTCATAGAACAATCAAAGATGATACAGATATTTGAGTGAAATTAATCAATAAACTGATCAACTGTAGTCACAAAGTTATGAAGTCCAATTAAAAGATTTAGGTGGTGGCTAAACAAGCATGGAG
The DNA here is from genome assembly GCA_033000465.1 of Sciaenops ocellatus. Taxonomy (NCBI): domain Eukaryota; kingdom Metazoa; phylum Chordata; class Actinopteri; family Sciaenidae; genus Sciaenops; species Sciaenops ocellatus. The sequence goes on from CP136881.1 coordinate 27,862,456, forward strand.
GGGGACAGCTGATTCAGGTGATTGTGATCTGTGTATCATCAGCATAACAGTGATATGAAACAGGCTGAACATTCTAGATGTCACGTTATAAATTCAACTTTCAGACACTCACTTTGTTTTATAGTGATACTAGTCCTTACTGCACATCCTTACCTGTACATACATGTTGCTGACTTGACTCTCACACAGAAGGTGTGTGCAACGGCTGGTCAGGGAGGGGTCAACAGCACCTCCACATGCTTGGATAACCTGAGGGAGGAGTTTAGTAAACATAAACTAATAATCCACAACACCACCTTTACCACTGTGTCTCCATCACTGATGCTAAGCACTGTTTCTGTGGAATTCTTTTAGATTTGGTGTGACTGACCCTCTTCCATGTGGCCAGGAGTTGTTTGTCAGCCATGTGTTCTGGATAGTCAGCGATGGCAAACACACAGCCCAGCAGGAAGCCATCCTGTGGAACTGTGAACAGAACAGTAAAACAGAACCAAGTCAAACAAGTGAATCAAGACCTGGAACCAGGTTTCAACCAATTTTCAAAACCAAAGTAGAAACAAAGGTTCTAACCACAGACGTCATTATCACATCAGGTCTATGAAATCAGAGGGACTCCATCTTACAGTGACTTCATTTTGTCCTGTCCCATATAAAGACAGGCAAGTCCTTAATCCTGAAGGTTATGCATGGAATTATGTGGAGCTTTTGTGTTGTTTTACAAATGTAGTACCACCAAAACGTAAATAGCCCCAAACAATGTGTTAGACTAATATAAAACAGTACGGCGTGGTGAGACAATAAACTGTGGGTGTACTCACTGTCTTGTCCCGGCTCGTGTCCAAACAGCTGAGAGATGTGAGGAGGCTGCTGGAGCTGAGGCTGCAGCACTGTCTGCTGCTGCTGCTGCTGCTGCTGCTGCTGCAGGGCCTGCTGGTTCTGATGCTGCAGAGCCTGCTGCTGCTGATTCTGCAGGTGCTGATGCTGCTGCATCTGCTGCAGGTGTTGCTGCTGTTGTTGTAGGAAGTGCTGCTGCTGCTGCTGCTGCTGCTGCTGTTGATGTTGATGTTGATGTTGCTGTTGCTGTAGATGCAACTGCTGTTGATTTTGCTGTTGTTGCTGTTGCTGCTGCTGTTGCTGCTGCTGCTGCTGTAACATCTGCATGCGTTGCTGCTGTTGGAACTGCTGTAGCTGTTGCTGCAGTGCCTGTTGCTGCTGCAGCTGCTGTAAACCAGGCCGTAGGAGCTGCTGGGGCCGCAGTTGCTGCTGGGAGAAGGCATGCTGTTTCTGCTGCTGCTGCTGCTGCTGCTGCTGCTGCGAAAACATCTGTTGTTGGTGCATTTGCTGCTGTTGCTGGAGAAACTGTTGCTGCTGTTGGGGTAACTGGGGAAACCCTTGTTGTTGTGCAACCTGTGACTGTTGTTGTTGATGTTGTTGTTGCTGTTGGTGATGTAGCTGCATCATCTGATGCTGCTGCTGGAGGTGCATCATGGGATGCTGTGGTTGCTGTGCTAACTGTTGGTGTTGTTGGTGCTGTTGTTGGGCAGCCTGGTGTGACTGTTGCTGTTGCAGTAATTGTTGCTGCTGCTCTGCTGTGAGGGACTGGCCGACCAGTTTGGACTGATTGAACAGAAGAGGGTTGGTAGTGTTAGGGGTGTGAGCATGGCTCTGATTGGTCTGCTGTTCCAATGGCTTTGTCTGGTTGGCTGTCAGATTCTGGATGATCTGCAACAGAGGAGGACAGAGAAGAAGTTAAGATGCAGAGGAAGCACTGATGTCAGAATTTTCATTCAGTAACATTACAAGCAGTATTAGAAGTTGCCTAACAAACAGGTGAAAGCACCAATGTTAGAAATGTGTGGAGAGAACCACTGGATTTCTTACATGTGCTACGTTGGCAGGTCGATTGGCTGGCTGCATGTCAGAGTTGTTGGTGATGTTGCGGAGGGTTCTAGCAGCCGGGCTCCACCCAGGGATGCCCTCTGGAACAGATACACCTAAAAGCAGAAAGAGATATAACCTCCATCAACAAGATACTTATAAATAACTGTTAGCTTCATGAAACTCCATTTCAAAACAGAGACAAAAACATGTGAGAACAACATGATGAAATATAGCTGCCAATCAAAATGGTCATCTTAATTCTCACTTTGAAATGTAAAACATCCACCATGAGACTGCTGTGACAACCCACACAATCTATAAGACATGGGATGATGCAGAACACACTTGCTGACATTGTTTCCATCATTTTGAGTCAAATTGCTTTGAAAAACAACGTGCTAGCACTTCTGGTGGGCCTCTGGTGTTCCAGGTGTGAATCCAGTTGTTGTTAGCTGATAATGTTATTGAATATTTTAAGTGCAACAAGAATAAGCAGAGGCCTTCATTGACACTATGGCCAATCCAGCACTGCAGCGAAAACACAGTCACACTGTGGTCCACAGTCCTCCTGCTCACAAAGCTGGCAAACTGCTTGACCTGATTCTCACACGAAACTGTGTCAAAGATGCCCTGGTGGTAACAACTCTCCACCTATCAGATCACTTTTTTTCAACCAGTTTAATGTCACTCTGTCAGAGCAACCCTCTGCTCCTCCATCGATGGTTACGTAACTTATCTCCAACCCACTTCTCCTCTATTGTCGCCTCTGCTCTACCACCATTCAGCACATTCTCCTCTCTGAAGGTTAATGATGCCACTGATTCACTCTGCTCTACTCTGAATTCATGTCTGAACAGACTGTGTCCTTTGTCTATGAGGCCTGCTCGATCCAACCAATCCATGGATTAAAGCAAAAAAAATGTATTTTGACTGATTTTTTTTTTAGCTGCAGTCAAGTCATATTCCCCATTTGCAATTTATGAAACATGTTACAGGTTACATTACTTAACACCTGCTGAATAAATACGATATACAGCCTCACTTCACTCATAACCATGTTCTCTAATGCAGCCATCATGTTTAAATACTTGACCAACAGTGTTTTACAGGAGGATGATCTGAACAGCTGTTCTATTCACTTTTCTTTTTTGTCTTTTCAATCTATGAAATCAAACTGATACTTTTTTTTTTTTTGCTGAGCTTGTCTCAAGTTTTACTCTTTCAAATAATCAACCATCTACAGAACTTTTCACTACATTATTTTTCTACTTCTTCTTCTTCTCATCATCATTAATTATTATTAATATTATTGTTTCCAGTGAGCCTCTAATCATTTAACAGAAAAACACATCAAACAAACAGCATCAGGATTAAATAACAATAAGAGCTACTTCTGCAGCCTTGTGACAGGTTTCAGTGTGATGGTGAGCTCTCACCTTTCTGCCATCACTACATACTGTTAATAGTCAAAGTGAAGCTCTGAGGCTTTACATTTGTTCTATATGTTATAATACAAGATTTCAGCATCGAGGTACAATCAGGATATATTCATGATTTTGTACGGTCAAACTAACCAAAACAACTTCTTACTGATTATCATTATAAAGTTTCAGGGCGTTCCCGTAACCATAGTAACTCACGGTGCCAGAGGGGAGGGAGAGACGCTGAATGAAGCTGTTTACACAGATACACTGCAGACAAAGTCCAGACTATAGTTGTTGTTTCACACATGAAGCAACAACAGGAGACTCTCTGTGTCAGACGAGTTCTCACATGTTGACTAAACTTTACAAACCGAGTCTCAAAATGACAACACAGCTCTGTGACGAAGTCAAAAACCGATTGATAACGTTGCAGCACAAGAGTCCACGCTAACTAAGCAGCTAAACTTTAGCGCCAATGCTCCGTGTTAAGATCCCGCCCTGTGGGGTGGTGTTTAGCTCAGTTGGTAGAGCAGCACCCCATGTGCGAAGGCTCAGTCCTTGCTGCGGGAGCCCAGGGTTCGAGTCCGGCCTGTGGCTCTTTCCCGCATGTCATTCCCCATCTCTCCCTCTCTTCCTGTCACTCTTCAGCTGTCTCTGTCACAATAAAGCTTGAAAGGGCAAAAAAAAATAATCAAAAAACAAAAAAAAGATCCCGCCCTGTGTGGGTCATTATACTGTCAATGGTCACGCGGGTGCGTGCTGTAAACAATACCATTGGCTGTAGAGTGTGCCAATCTGCCAATAAAAATCAGCCATCAGCCAACACTTTTTTGTTCTCCTCCGATCTACACTGATCTCATGAGTCGCCTCTGTCGACTCTGAAAGATGGAAATCCGTCGTAACGACGGAGAACTTCAATCCAAACCAATCTCACCCATGGTTGAATACAGGCATATGTTACCTCACGACCGCTGCGCTCCTCCAATAAACGATGCCTGGCTCTGCCACCCGTTCACTCAAGGCAATCCAGACTTTTCTCATCTGTTGTTCCCCGTTGGTGAAATGTGCTACCAGTTCCAGAGAAGGGGCGTCCCTCTCTACCTTTAAAACCTTCTGAAGACCCAGTTCTGCAGAAAGCAGCTCCTCTGGCCTCCTCTAGCACTACCAAAACTGAATCTAAATCTATCCCTCTAGTACTGTCACAGTACTTATGGCTGCACTAACATGTCCTAGTTGCACTGTACCATGATTGTTAACCTTTTTTGTAGGTCGCTTTGGATAAAAGCGTCCGCTAAATGACTATGTGAAAATGCAAGCCAACAACCAAACTGGTCAACCTGCTCCACAGTCACCCTAAATTATCACTGCTGAGTGTGATCCAGGTGGATTCATGAACTGAACTCTGCGGCTGTGGCTCTGGAGGTAGAGCGGATCGTCCACTAATCAGATGATCGGCGGTTCGAACCCCAGCTCCTCTCCTTGGGCAACATCCTGAACCCCAAATTGCTCCTGAAGGCTGCGCCATCGGTGTGTGAATGTGTATGAATGGCTCAATGAGATATGTACTGTAAAAGAGTGGTGGACTGTAAAAGACTTTGAGTGGTCGGAAGACTAGAAAGGAGATATAGAAGTACAGTCCATTTACCATTTACTCTACCTGCTGTGTTCTGGCTTGGTTTATTTCATGCACAAGCGTCTATGTCTGCAGTCTACACTGCAAAAAAGTGACACCAAGAAGTTTCCTGTGGTTTGTGGTTTGGTTTGAGAGACAGAAAGAGAGGGACTGGTACTGAAAAAGTTGGTTAATCAGAGAATGAGGTGAATAAGTTATTTTCTCATTGTTTCATAGTGGTTAGGTTCTTGAACACACCCCTGACCCCCTCACACAGTACAACCACAGGGATTCGCCACAATGCTTGATTTGGTCTGAATACGGCGTGAACAGAAATATCAGCCAGTGAAATGAGAGCATGCTGCAATACCCGGTGACAGGCGATTAGAGGCCAACCGCTTCATCGTTTTGGACAATTAATAGGTGCAGATAGGAAGTAATTGCTATTGGAGGAAATTGGCTCTGATCGTGGCTAATGACTGCCCAGCCACTGGAACCCTGGAGGACAGCACAGAGAACAACAGTCCATGGACACTGAAAGAAATTGTTTGCTGGTACTTTCAGGGGAAGCTCAGTACAGACATAGCTGCTTCTGTGTTGGAAAGCCGCACCACCAGCATACCTAACAGATATCGGCTGATGATGTCAAATTTGATGCAAATCTGAGCAGATCACTTACAAATAAGAATGTGGACTATTTGTCTGAATATCTGATTTGCCTTCAGTCAGAACAGAGCCGATAATACAACAGGAGCTAAGTACAACACCAGTGAACCTAATCAATGGTTTCATCATAAGTCTGCCACCAACTGGGAGTCAAATGTGTATTTCGTGTATTCTTCCCCAATGCTGCGATGGTCTGCCTCTCTATGAAGCTGGATTTTGCTGTTTGAAAGCCATACATTATTAAACACACACTTCTCGTGAATTTTTGCAGATAAGCAAAATACTCGCTCATTAGACAATCCACCTTCAACAAGCTGCATGTGTGACATGTGGTGACATTCCAACGTTCACCCAGCACAGTAAGCGATTCTAAATTAGACAACTAACATATTTTGTTTAACATTAGATGTGTTTTTGTATTTTTATGAACATATTTTAGCCAAAAGATGTATACTCAACACTTTTACAAAATACACTGTATTATTTCCAAACTATTTCCAGGCCAAGAAAATAGTTTAGAATAGAAGTGAATATCTTTATTGTCATTATGCAATGCATAATGAAATTTAAGTACCATCTTCAGTGCAGGAAGTATAAAACATAAAACTTTAAAAGCAGTTTTAAAAACTTTAAAAGCTTTTAAAGTTTTTCTCATTTCCACAAATTTCATGACTGTGAGAACTCTATATGTCTATATGACAACTATGTCTTTGTATTATTACTTATTTTAATTCAATTCAATTTCATTTATATAGCACCATATCATAACAAAAGTTATTTCATGACACTTTCCATACAGCGCAGGTCTAGACCGTACTCTTTATAATATTATTTACAGAGACCAACAGTTCAACCATGAGCAAGCACTTGGCGACAGTGGCGAGGAAAAACTTCCTTTTAATTATTTTATTTCTTATACCTATATTATCTGTGTATAATAAGTTGCGCGGGAACCTGTTTTAGTAAAACTGAGATGAAGACTTTATATAGAGCATCTCTACAACTTGTCAGATGTCATGAGTGCACAGCGCAAAATAATTTTGAATGTAGGTCTAATGGTTATAAGTAACTATGTAGCCTCGTGGAAGAGACTTAAGAACTTTCCTGACATGCTCACCTGTCTGTGCTGTGTGACTGATGGCAGCAGCAGCAGAGCGAGCCTCTGCAGGCATGGCTCCTCCACCGCCAGGTACAGGAGGCACTGTGGCACACAGGTTGATCAGCCCGCTTCCTGTAGATGACACTGGGTCTTTGCTGCCAGGTGGCCCACCCTGCCGTCTGGCTGTGCCGGTTGGAATCGGGGGTGTTGGTGTGGTGACTTCAGCCGGTGTCCAGTTGAGGTTGGTGCCCTCCTTCTCTGTGGAGAAGTCATCATCAGAGTCGTCAAACATGCGCTCACTGCGGCGCTCAGGTTTGCGGGGAGAGGTCGGGGAGACAGAGTTCAGTTTTTTGGGTCCAGGTCGTCTGCGGGGGCTAGACTCCTCCCCAGAAGAGCCACCACTGGACAGCCGGGATCGCCGGGGGCTGTAGCTTCCATCTGAATGGGAGTGCTGGTCATATGACTCTGCTTCACTCTCCTCCTCTTCCTCAGGCTCCACGTATGTGAGTCTGGGATGATAGAGCGCCTCATCCTTCTTGTTTTTGTCTGTAAATAAGAGTGACAGAAGTTCTTGGATTCATATTCCATTGATGTCTATGTTACAGTTTACTGCTGTAGATGTTTAAGGTTGAACTAATTTTATCTACTTCATATAATGATGGCTAGTTTAATGTACATATTCTATAAGATCCTCATATGTTTACACTAATTTAGAATTTAGTTATTATTTAGTTATTTATTAAGTTATTTTAGAGAAAATGTAAATGGACTGTACTTACATAGCATCTTTCTAGTCTTCCGACCACTCAAAGCTCTTTTACAGTACGTATCTCATTCACCCATTCACACACATTCATACACTGATGGCACCGTATCTTGCTCAAGGACACCAACATGCAGACTGGAGGAGTCGAGGATCGATCAGTGGATGACCCGTGCTCTACCTCCTCCCAGATAAAATTCAATTTAGCTATACTTTTTCATTAATCTCATCTGGCTGAAATGTTTTCTTTTTTGACAATTTGTGTAATGCATGATGATGTCACTGAACTGAAACTGAAGGCCAGGTTTAAGCGCAATGTCTGCTGACTGGATCAGTTTATTTGTTAAACTACAAAGAGCAATGAGGATGAACACAGCAACATTGTCATAGTGAGTGTTCCAGTAGAGATGTCTGGCACACTATGTTTAAAAATAGAGATATTTTAACCTAAAAAAACAGCTGATTATAAAATTGATAATGATACTTTTTCTATGAGTTGATTCATTTATTGAATTCTTTTCAATACTTTTCTTTTTCAGAGTTGAGCTACAACAGTTGTTTAATGAAATCAACAGAAGATTAAATGGCAATTTTAATGGATAAATTGTCATATGTCAAACAAAAGTTTTAAGATGTAATGCTTCTACTACAACAGCAAACATCAGCCAGCAAAAAGACCGAACACACTATGCAAACTAAAAAGTGAAACGAATGCAGAAATACAACACAAACATCACCTTTAACAGAATCTGTTATCCAGTCTGGGGTGACAATCTTGATGCCAGGGTGTTTCAGGGCACACTCAAACTTGGCCTGGGGGGAAGATTATAATCAAAAGACAGATAGAGAGGACAACCATGAGCATGGGGGAAATTGTTAGCAAGAACATGAAATCAGTAGAATTGTGAATCTTATGCACAGTGCATGCACTTACCCCTTTTGGTTCCTTCACTACTAAGTGGGTAACCTTCTTGTTGAGGTTAAGCTGACATTCCCCTCCATAAAAGGTTATGTAAGCCCACAAAGCATTGAGGTCATCTGGAAGCTACACACACACACACACACACACACATTCTTGTACTTGCTGCATAGCAAGGACCGAGTAAAACGACTCACAAACTGAGGACCAGCATTTCTAGCCCACATATCAACACAAATGAAGCATTTCTGAACACTAGGTGGCACCATGAAACTATACATTCGCTCAGATTTTGAGAAAAACAAAGTTTCAAGAAAAAGTTTTTAACCATCACAGTGAGGACCGGTTTGTGTTTTTATTAAACCAAAGTATGTCACTGCTACTGCTGATGTTTAAGGAATTAATTTTATATTATATCACCTAGAATACCCCATAAATACCCCTTCCCTATGTAGTGGTCAACAAGGATGTCATATTTATCATCAAATATGAATTATTATGACCTGTAAGGAACTGTTTACTTTTAAAATAGTCATTAGAACGGTAATTTTATCTTACCAAATTTGCCATTACAATGCCAAACTGGTCATTTCAACTGGGGATATTTCTGATATTCTATTATCAAACATCTACCAGAATAATAAATAAATAAATCAATAAATAAAGTAATTAATTTGAATTTCTGAAACGTTTTAATGGAAACAATATTTCAGAATACTTGTATGATCAAACATACACCTTCCTGGGAAGTAAAAACCTGTTGCAGGTGTCATTTCTAACACAGTACAAAACCAAATAGCAGCTATAAGTCGAACAGACAATTTTAGGACAACTAAAACATATGCTCAAACACACAGCTTCAAACAAACTGTGTGTTCTTTAAACAGTAGTGGAGCTATGAAAAAACAAACAAACAAAAAAAACAAAAAAAAAACCCAGACCTTTCTTTTTTTTTATCTCTGGTTAAATTTCTCTCTCTCAAGTTTTCTCTTGAGTTTCTTTATTTCATTATAGACAAAATATTTAATATCCCTCCATGTTCGGGTGTTAAGGACTGGAGATTCCTTCCCAATACATAGTAGACAGGCATTCTTTCGTGGCACCTTCCTCAGCACAATGAATTTGGCCATCTGTCGCTGGACTGCATTCTTCTCTCGGTCAGTCCAGGGTCTCTTAACTTGGATTTTTTCATCTATAAAATCAGAAAATAAAGGTTCCATATAAATGAACAATAACAAATGCAAGACAGATTTTTATTCATTGAATATCAAATTCAGAGCAGCCTGTCACAAGCATGGCTGACACAGCCTGGATGTGTCCTAACGACACTACATCAGCGGTGGAGACTTCCAACCTTCCCTAATGATTCCTTTGCACTAGTGCTACACCAAAAGTATCAACTCTAGCTGGTCTGACAACATCCATCAAATCAGCATGACAGCACCAATGCTCTCTCCTTATTTGAACTCACACTGAAACAGGTATGATCTGCTGACTGATCAAAAGGTGTAATAATACAGTTACAATTAGTGATATAATTAAAATGAACTGACAAAACAGATATTGTTAAGAGCACTCCTTGTGTATTTGTGTTGCTATCAGGATAGAAGATGGATTGCAGCGACTTTCTGTGGACTGTTCGTATGTCATGACTTTGACCTGCCACCAAGATAGTCACTATTTTATAAGGAAATCTTAGAGCTACTTTCCCTTGCCATCACTGGATGTGACAGATGAATTCTGAAAAGGACTGCAAGCCGTCCAGTCCATGACTTTTTCTTACTGTGTCTTTTCAATATTTTCTGAATCCTTGGAGGTAGGACATGAAGTACACAAGATTTCAGTATTTACACAACAGACTGTCACTGCAGTAATGAAGTCAGACTTCATTAATCACTGTTTGTTATAAATAATCAGTGACTAAACAGTTGATAAATTTAAGTGCAGCTTGACAGTGAACTATTCTGTTGACAGAAAATTAATTGGCCCATTCTAGTAAAGCATTAAGTCATTGTTAATACATCTGGACTCACCTGAATCCTCATCATGTTTTTGTTTAGTTGATAGGTTGACAGGGGTTGAAGTGTTCATCATGGGCTGCTCCTTTCCATCTGACAAGAAAACATCAATGCAGTGAAACAGTAGTCTTTCATTCAGATCACATTATTTTTCATTTTAGTTCATCTCTTAAGATTTTGTGAATACTTCTGTAATTTTTATTGTCACAGTCAGCAGATTTGCCGGGTGGCCTGTGGAATGTGGGACCACAGTACTACAGTAGATGCAATGCCAATGCAATGTATTACCAGCTATAATGGCAAAGCAGAGGGAACTTTTGTCGGCCTGTATCGCTGCTTATTCTGTTAAATCTTTTATAAAAATGTTTAATTATCTTATCTTAAATAGTGTTATATTTATGACCTCATTGCATGTTTTTAAATTGTTGCTGCCTGAATTTTTACATTTGTAATACGAGTGTCCCAGATTAGACAATCCATACATTCTATAATAAGATGATAGAAGGAAGATTAATATATGTGCCATTTTCCCCTTGAGTACAATATTTGAAAATTGTCTTTTGATTTAATGAGACCATGAACGTTTTGAGGATTTCAAAAATATATAAAGTGTTGATATATTGTATTGGTATCATATATAAATATGGTACACAATTCAGAATTGCAAAAAGTGTCCCATAATACACTAATCCACCTTACTTGTGTGGAATTATGGAACACAAAAGAGACTAATACAATAATGTAATGCAATAATTTAGGCAAAAGTAAGTCACTCTTGAGAAGTGGGACAAAACAGGTTATGATTTTGAGAAAGTAAAACCGTATGCTAAGCCAAATAAAACTAGATGTATGCATCTACCATGTACTAGGCTACTGAGCTGTGCTTTGATACAAATTGCCAACTTTTCCTTATCATAATGTGCTTTTTGCCTTGCCATCACTTACTTTTCACTTAAGACACAACTGGTAAACCTTGCAAAACATGCATGTGTTATTTAAAAAAAACTTTGATCTGATATTAAGTATGATAAAAATGTTTCTTTTGACGAAACTAGACCTTTTTAATAATTAAAGAAAACATTTTAATCCATGTTATTGCACATGAATGATTGAACCGACAGTACGTGTCACAGTACCTGTCACAGTTTTAATATAATGATGATTAAATGAAAGTGAAGGTAATAGTTGGGTTGAAAACATTCTATTATTAATTCCTCATAACACCTGCATTTGAAAATATTCTAATTTTTAAACCTACTAGCAGATACAATTGCTGGACATGTTTGTCCCGTTTCTTAAGAATCAGTGCAATATAGCTGTTACCCAGGCCAGAATGTCAGTTATCTGAAGCGACAGAGTGTTTTTTTTCCACACCTTTTCAATGTGAATGGCTAAACACGTGTTAACAGTGCAGTTTTCTCAATGTCTAGACTTACCCCTCTCATCACTCCAATCATCATCATCATCATGTTTTGTTGCCATCTTTTGCCTCTTAGCTTTAGGTCTTCTAGTGGTCTGTTGTTGCCTTTCTATAAAAGAAAAAGTTTTAGTGGTATGAAAGGACTGATATCTGCAACTGTACAGAACGCAGACTGAGAACACTTGTGTTAACACCCGGACTTACCCACAGCATGTTTACTTTCGTCATCAGCATCATAGTCATCATGTTTAGTGGTTACACCCTTCTTGTGCCTATCAGCAGGGGATTTTCTTGTGATTGAGTGTCGCTCCTCTCCATCTGAGAAAAAATATTTTTTAGTAAAGTGAAAGCTCTAATATCTCCATGTATATCATCTAAGAAAGATGACACTTGCAAAGTGAAACAGTACTGAACTCAGACTGAGAACATTTCTTGTGGTGGTAATGGACTTATCCATATCACTTTCACTCCTAGCATTATCATCATGCCATCTTCTAGTAGCAGGCCTCTTGGTTTCTTAACAAGTGAGCTTGTGGTGGACAGGTGCTGCAGATCCCCATCTGATGAGCATAAGTTGTACTGAAAGATCTCTAAGCACCACTCACACTCACTGTTTAGGAAGGTTACCTTTTCTTGCTCATTAAACATTAGAAAATACTCTGGAGACTTAGGCTGCTTCTCCATGCTTAAAAAATGCCAAATTATAAGTACCAATAAAAACAAAAAAAAAATCAAGATAACCTCTGACATCATTTGTTTTAGTGTGCTCAGCCATTTTTACAGTGGCAAATTAAAAGCTGTAAGTTGAGCTTTTGGCCTTCTAACATGTATTTCTGAGTATAGAAATTTAAAAACCTTTCAACTGATTCATTGATCGGTGACAGTGATCTTTCTCTGGGATTCTGTGCCTGGATGACTTCTTCTTCTTTGAAAGTGTCTCATTGTCACTGCTTGATGGTGTTGATGAGGGCTGGTATACTTCACCAGAGCCACTGTTGCTGTTGCTGTCTTGATTTTCATCATGTGCATCTGATGAGGGTGAATGGTTTTTGTCAGATCCATCCCGGAAGGATAACGGCAACTTTTTAGATGACTCTGACTTTGAAGTTCCAGCTTTCAGAGGGGGAATCTCATGAACTGTGGTTGATGAGTCCGGTGCAGCAAACACCATCAGCCCATCATGGTTATGTGTTGAGGTGGGCTGGTCACTGATAGATCCACTGAGGGTACTTGAGTCCATCTCAAAAGGCAAGTCCATCTTGGAGAACAGATGGACAGAAAAAGAAGGGAAAAAACATGTTAATCACTCACAGGAATTAATATAAATGACCCACAGGCCTGCTGAAATATTGCCTTTAAAACAGTAAAAACTAATGCACAATTTTACATTATTATATGGCAATACTGGTGTTCAGTCATTTTTGTGAGATCATCATGTTAATTACTGCTACATCATCAACACCTCATAAGTACCCAGCCCAGTGTGTGTCATAATGTAAAGGCAGCCACTGCCTGTCACTCATGCAAGCATGTTAGCAACACTGCAACCTGGATAGGACAGAGCTGGTTGATCACAGTATAGGAGTGATTTAATAATCTCTTCTGATGTGAACATAAACCAGGAGATCAATTAAATCAGCCTACAGTGTTACTGACTAGCTGCAATATTTTATTTTACAGTAACCATAATATTGTCATTAAATTAAACAAACTGACTGCTTATAAGACTTTGTTTGTGGTCGTATTTAAATATTTTCTATTATTTACACATGGTATGGAGTAGATGGCAGGTTTAGGTATCAGTGAAATGTAATACAGTTTTAGGTAAAAAACTTATGCATCAGATTAGTTCATTTTCTTCATTGTTGGACAAATGTTATAATGATAGGATACTATGATTTAAGCAATGTGTAATGAAAATGGAATCAACTGTTAAATGCAGAGCAGCATGGCATTTTCTGAATTTTTTGATTGCTGTGTTATCCCCACCAATCTCAAAGTTTTTCACAGTGCACCAGGAGAGCATTTTTTCTGTTAACACAGTTTATGCAGGCATCACCAAATTATATGTAAGACTTTTAATATCTTTTTAAGACCAAAACACATTAGTTCTACAAGAGAACAAAAAGCAAGAAATCACGGAGTAATGTCGAACAGCACATCAACCTCAGAAACGCAAAGTGATCTGTTGTTTACGTTTACATCTCACTTCATACACAGCTGTTACCATGTGTAGTGCTAACCTGATCTCTTAATTGTTGCACAAATGTCCAAAAAACACATACATTGAAAAAAAAAAAAAAAAAAAATTATATATATATATATATATATATATATATATATATATATATATATATATTTTTTTTTTTTTTATCATGTAAAATTTCACAGAGATTTACCGTAATACGGGTAACCCTAGTTCAATAATCGACTCATAATCGTCCATATAATCGATTTTTTTTTCTCCACCCCTATACTGAACCCTTGGGAATACATGCAATTTGGATTTAAAACTTTCTAATCACATTTACATTGACTCTGAATGTCTGTGTTTCTGCCTGTCCATAACAGTTAGTAACGCATAAACCTAAAAAAAAAAAAAAAAAAAGAGAGCAGGTGAAAATAAAATAACATTTCTTACCTGAGCAATGGTGTATGCCGTATGGCTCGCCTCACATTTCTTGTGGTGATTCCTTAAAATGTCCAAACGTCTTTTAAATCTCTCCATCCAGGCCTCTGTATCAGGTGAACATGCAGCCGCACTCTCTCTGCCAGCGAACTCTTCACCTTGCGCACCGAGAGCTCTGATTGGCTGCTGTTGATGGGTCGTTAATTAGCGGAGGCCCCCCAGTCTGCTTCTGCTTCTCCAGCACCTCTCTAAAACTCTGTTAACCCTTTCAGTGTTCTGCCTTTCTGAATAAGGTTGACCCTAAAACCTGAACATATTTTCACACATTTTCAACAACTAGATAAAGTCAACTGAATTAAAACAAAGTGTGTCCTCAAAAAACCCTCATACACATTTTTGTGTATATTCATAAATATGAATTAAAAATATAATAAGTGTATCATTTTTCTTCTTTTTCCACATTCAGTCTTGATCATAAAATAATATCCATCATCATATTCAGGATTTTAACCCTTTAAATGCCAGATTGAAATTCCCTAAAATCAAAGGTGACAGAAGATGTGTGAATATTACTCTCTCAGGATAACAAAGCTTATCTTCTTAAAATAAGATTTATCTTGTTATCATGAGAAAACAGAACACACTTGACAATGTCAGAAATATAGATTACCTTGTCACATTAATTGTATTTATACAATGAAATCATACTGCAATATTAAAAAGAGCTAAGCCATTTAAAACGAGCTCAATTCATAGAGAAATGGTAAACTGTTTTATATCTCAACTATAAATGTAACTACTTAGATTAATTCAGTTCACATGGCAAAACTATCCATTACATTTCTGCTTATGCCTCTGATCATAACACAGCAGTACAGGCTTTACTCTTTCATGATAATTTGGGTGTAATACCAGACTAATGCATTGGGGCGCTAGCGAGCAAAAAGTGTGTGAAAATCCGGTGCGCCCTAGAGTGTCCAAAACTCATTTTGGCATTCAAGTTGGGACTTTTTTGAAAACAACAGAATAGCCTCTATGTAGCATCTATATAGCCTCAGGAGGCGATTTAAGTGAAAACAAAGTGAGGACCGGCCAAAATGTCCTCACTTCCCAAAAAAGACTTCACTATGTTGGTTAAAAACTCATGCCGGTCCTCAGTACGTGGTAAGTACAAGAACACACACACACACACACACACACACACACACACACACACACACACACACACACACACACACACACACAATCATGAGCTTAAGATGCTAGACTAGTTATGTCTCACATAGGCCATGAGTGTAACTCATGGCCTATGTGAGGCCCTCTACTTTCTTAGTTAGAAGAACCCAGAAACAGTCTGCTCCATTTGTAATATGATAAACAGCAAAGTCATCAAATCCAGTGCCCCATATTACTACATTTTTTCATTCATCATCTGTATAAATGCTATGCATACAGATAAATCTCGACACGCATTATCAGATCTCTGCCATGACAGATGTGACACAAAAGTCACGTTTAAAAAGAGCTGATAGTAAGACGTGTCTGCATTTCCAACTTTTAGAGAATAATACTTTTCAAGCATTTTAAAATCTCAAAACATTTGGATATCAGAATACAGATTTGGATATTCTTACTTGACACTTTTACACAGATTGAGATAGAGTTACACAAATCTCCACTCACGTGTTAACACTTTTGTTTCATTGAGAGCCTTCTTTTTATCAAATGTCAAGTGTCTGTCAATCCAGGTCTTCACTGCAGAATTTTAACTGACCTTTCCTGAGTGGATTTCCTACTCCTCAAAGTTCCATGATGATATGTACACGCAGAAACCTTGAAAATTATGAATTTCTTTAAGACAACACACAGAAACACTTACCCTGGGAAGACAAGCTGTCACACCAAAGAATATCTGTCCTGATTCTGGGGAAAATCCAGTAACTCTGAGGTGTTCATGGTTATGGAAAAACATAACAATTGTGCTATTTACATGAAATTCACACATTCTATATGCAGACCAAAATGTTTCTGAGAAAACTGGGTTTTACATGTTGAGTCACTACCTATTGCTGAATAAGTTAACATAGTGGTGATTGAGTCTATGGCACACTGATGTGATATTTACATATTTGCAATATTACGGACTGGGTTTCTAAAGCAAACAGAACATTTGCTACTGCTGCAGCTTCACATTAAATTCATTTCACTTGTGAAACACAAGTTGACTTATGAAGTACGGTCATTTTCTGGAAGCGCTGTACCGCTCCTTATGAGCAGCTGGCACCTTGCATGGCAGCTTCTGCCATCAGTGTGTGAATGTGGATGAATATAACAAGTGTTACTTTGAGCACTTAAGAGTTATCGGTACAAATCCATTAATGATTCTCAGTGAAGCAACCGTCTTTCCTTTCACTGTTCGTAGACTAATGCTATGTGCTGCATCAAATTAGATCGCAGCTGCTCATAAGATGGAAAAAGGCCAATTACATGGATTAAAGCAAAAAAAAAAAAAAATCTTTTGACTGAAATTTTTTTAGAGCTGCCATATTTGTGAAACATGTTACAGGTATGTTACATTACTTGACACCTGCTGAAGAAATAGCACAATGCATAAGATTTCAGCACCACTCCACTCATGACCATGTTCTCTAATGCAGACATCAGAGCCAGTCCATGCTAGCTAAGCAACTAAACTTAAGTGCAGATGCTCCATGTTTAGATCCCGCCCTGTGTGGGTCATAATAATGACACTGGTCATGAGCACGCACACTGTAAACTATACCATTGGCTGTAGAGTGTGACAATCTGCCAATAAAAATCAGCCATCCATCTCTGGATCTACATCGGTTTCATAAATGGCCTCTGTGAACTCTAAATGACGGAAATCTGTCGCAGAGATGGAGAACTTTAATCCATCCAATTATTACCCGACTTCTTTATTAAAATGACGAGAGTTTGTTTAGCTGCCCCGAGAATTCTGTGACCTTGCTGTTACCACGAGTGACGTCAAATCAATCAGGACCAAAATCTCAAGGCTTCCCACAGAAATGTTCAATGTTACTGTTTTTTCAAAACATTACACCAATCTGTGGATTTTGTACTACATAGCAGAAGGATACGGTAACAGGTCTCCACATCTGACTGAGAGGATCACCCAAGATGGCTGCAAAACATTAAGAAGACAATAGGTTAATTGTTATGTATATATAGATATGTATATGATATATATATATATATATATATATATATATATATATATGTTTGTGAATTCATCCTGAATTCACAAACAATTTGAACTCAAATTTAAAAGAAGGAAGAAAATGGCCTAGCTACTAAAAACAGGCTATTAACCACAGAAATGACTAACCGGGGTTAAATGAGAACATTCTTTACCTTGACAACAGGCAGGTCAAAAACCTCTCTTGACTCGCCCACCTCGGGGTTGTCCCCGTCCTCTGCAATGATGTGAGTGGCGAGAGCATTGTAGGACACCTCCTTCCCTTTCCCTGATTTAAGCAGCTGCACCACCTGAAATATCAGCACGTTTCAGTCACATTCAAATAATGAAACCAACATGTGTGAACACTGGACAGACATCATCATACAATATAAAATGAACTTACTTTGACAGCACTGAATTGTAATGTATGAAATAAGGCAAGTGTACCATTCATAACAATATTTGGAAATACTGAAGTCATTACACAGATGTTGGAAAGAGCATAATTCTAAGTGATAATAACGACACTTTTCTTTAGAGGGTGGTGACTCTGTGTACCTCTCTACAAATTTCAAACCATCTTTAACCTGCAAACTGACCAAATAAATGTGTTTATATTCTAGTCTCAGATAGCCACACCTATCACCACACTGCAGTGTGCCAGCATACCGTTCTCGAGCTCATTATCATAATCATTCTGGTATAGGGGGAAAATGTTCTCGTTTGTATTTGTACAAACCAATCACAAACCCAGGATGCACAGACAATGTCCTTACAAAATAGCGTATGGTCGAACAGTCAAAAAAATTAGCTCCTAAGTCCTTTCCTAACCACCTTTCCTCGAACTCGATGGAAAACGTCTCAAGATCGTCTGAGATCCTCCCCGTGCGCTCTGACCGTGTTGTTTCATGCAGGAAATATAAACGTGGACAACCCGGTGAAAAATGTGACTTCATCATCAACGTCAGAATTCAAATAATAAATGAATATTGTCCACCTGTCACAGAAGTCACATGAAGTGTTTGTTACGCTGGTATGGTCGCTCACCCTCCTGTCCACTCATATAGAAACATATCAAGATAAAGATATATGATTAATCAGCAACAGTAACTTCATGATGATCTGCAGGACGCTGGATGTCACAGTTACAAACAGTTTTTAT
The DNA here is from genome assembly GCA_033000465.1 of Sciaenops ocellatus. Taxonomy (NCBI): domain Eukaryota; kingdom Metazoa; phylum Chordata; class Actinopteri; family Sciaenidae; genus Sciaenops; species Sciaenops ocellatus. Next base: position 27,881,269 of record CP136881.1, read on the forward strand.
TCCACAGTCAACAACAGAACACACTTCATGATCAAAGTTTTTACATCACGTCAACACGTATGTTCATATTCACACGCTCTCTCTGCTGCAGTCTGCATCACACTGTTTAAATACACTGATGTGTTTTTTTTTGTCTGGTTGTGAATGACTGAAAGGTGCGTCTTTTTTTTCGCTGCTGCAAGGAATTATTGGACAGCATTACCTCCTTTCCTTTCGTAAAGGATGGTCCGGTGTATCCTATGCTAAAGGAGATACTAAAGGAAGCACTGAAGCTCCTTTCCTTAACAGTCTGAGAATTCAAACAGCTCTTATCATGGCGGCTACGTTCATACTCCCGGCTCAGTTTGGAACCTTCCTAAGCAAAACTGACTATTCGACCGCACAGTGTAGGAAGACTGCAGAAGGGGAAGAGAATTCCAACAATAAATCTGCCATGATGCAAACAAATATTGTAAATAATGGAGAAGAGGAACATTTGTGACTGCTTCTGAAATGTTTCGATGTGTATGTAGGCTAAGTATTGTTTAAATGTTAGTGAGTACCAATGGGTCAGTCCTGCTAAAATAAATGATAAAAAAATAATAATTTAAAACATGGACAAATGACTGTCACAGAATCTTCCTAAATAATCTCTTTTGTGATCATTTAGTTAGTAGTAACTACACGTCTGTCAAACACATTCAGCTATTTAAACTAATCCATTGAATAAAAGAAAACACTACTGGATTTCAACTTACATACATTACTCCTTCATCCTGCATCAAGCAGCTGCTTTGTCACACACACTGACACTGTTTACTAGAGCCACATGGAAATCTGAATTTGTTAACAGAGACCTTACTTGAACATTCATTTGAAGGACAAGGAGGACAAAGATATTTGTCATTCCCGAACATGTTAGAATTACAATAAATATCCTCATCCTGTGTATAGTTCCCCATCTTAAATCCAATACCATCAAATGAAAAAAAAAACGTCACACAGAAGAAAGAGATGGCGTTCAAAGTGTTTTTCAGAAGACAATCAAGGCAGGGTAAAAAGTGGAATTATGGATATTTGGATATTTATGATTGACTAACATTTGAAACAGTTCCCACATAATGGAAAATAAGATTTTGTTTGGTCTGAGCAATAACTTTACATATTTGGTGAAAAACCTCCTGTTCTTTCATAACCTCACATGTATCCCATTACAGCGATTGCATTTCATGTATTGTTAAAGAACAGAAGTTAACGCTCCTGTGTTAAGGTATCTGCTGACATAAACACGCTCAGAGAGAAGTGCCACCAGGATCACTATTTGGCAGGAAGCACAGCTTTGTGCCACAGGTCCTCAGCGCCAGAGAGGGAAGTGGAGGTGGCACATGCGCAGTAAGGGGCGCTCATTCAGCAAGACGTCCACAGTCACAGGTTGACGCAAAAATAAGACCGTACCTAATCCAGATCACTTTGGTGTTTCACAGAGCGTGAGAACAGCACAGTGACTGTACTGAGGTCTACAGAAAGCACGCTAACAAACGTTAGCTTTAACACTAGCTGCCCCGTGACAGATGAACCACAGGCTACAAGCTAGCAGCTAACCATCTGTGAACTACGAAACTCAGAGCTAAAGCTAACAGTTCTCATCTACACAAACACTAAACATTCACCGTATTATCAACACACTCTCGCACACTCACTTCACATGGGATCATGTAGGGAACACCACAACACCAACTTAACGTAAACTTAAAGAGCAAGCTCAATGTTTTTCGTGTAGCATCAGTCAGTCAGCTAGCTAGTTAGCTTCTCCTCACAGCATCTCATTTAGATTAAACAGTGCTAGCAGGTTAGCATGCTACAAGACGCTAACGTCCCAGAGCCTCACCTTTTGGTCAATGTCCCCCACCACGTAGAATTTGACATCTTTGAAAAGTTCATCGGACACCTTACTTTCCTCTTCAGACATGACTGTCCATTAATGTCATAGAAATGTGTGTTCAATCACCCGCCTGAAGCTAGAGTAGCAAAGTGTTTGTTTCAGCAGCTGCTGTGGAGCATACAGTAAACCGGGGACACTCGAGCGCCAAATCGCTGAGCACGCCTTGGACCAAAGCATTCTGAGATACTGAGGGGGGGTTCTGTAATGTATTAAAGTTGTTTATTCATTTATTTTGTCTTTTCTAACCCTATAATCTATTGTATTGCTTAATGTTCGTCGCTATAAAAACAATTTGATCAGAAAGTAGTAAGATAATAGATTTACAGCGGTGGGAATTTATAAATATTATTATAATGGAAATGTAATACCCCTGTAATATGAAAGTTGATGTTTTTAGCTAAACGTGTAACCCAGATTATGTGAAGCAGACAGAGCAGTGTGACACTTCGACTGGCCTGCTTCAATCTGTTACAATAAACCAGGTCAAAAAGTGAACTCATAAACTCAAAATAAAAAGATTCTTGTATGACAGTCATCAACTGAATACGCATACAACTGTAGGAGGATTATTAATGTGTGCCCAGCAAAAAGGAAATAAGTAATACATTTTCAAAATAGAACATTTAATTGAAAATATTGTAAAGTAGTACAATTTTGTCAGAAGTAATAATAGAAAAATGTTGCTTAAATGTTAATGGGATATTTCGCAAAAAGTAGGTCTACATTGTTGAGAAACCTAACTCAGAATAAAGTTTCATTTTTACTATTGTCATATTATTTAACACTGGCACTAATAGTGCTGATAGCATATAGAAGAAACAGGTGGAGGGCCTGTAGCATATTAATTCACTACACTATATCTTACCACCAGTGATAAGGGATCATATGTCATAATTTCCCCTCATGGAAACTAATTATAAAGTTCACTACAGTGCCTGTGTCTGCAGAAAGTCCTTAAGACATGGTGATACCTTTCATTTGTAGGTCCAGATCACAGACTGTAAAAAACATAGATATAGTCTCCATGATGTCACCTACAGGTTTCACGTTGTGAAGCTCAGTGTGGTGGCTCTGGCCGCTGCCATCTTGGGAATCCTGCCTCCAACGGCTCCAGCTGATCCAAAAATGGTCAACGAGGTGGAGCATAGGTGGAGCTGAGGCAGGGAACACACTGTTAATTATCCATATATTTAAGCCTTAATATCAGTTGAACAGGTGAGTTAAAAACAAACAAACAAACAAACAAAAAACAGACTCAGTACAGTTTTAATGAACAGGAAAAGCTATGGAGACCACCATGTTTAATAAATAATTAATTCATAATTAATGAATTCAGAACTAATTTCTGAACGATTTAACAGCACTATTACTACTATTACTGACACGCTATCAGATTTTCACTTCATAGTACAATAACGTGAGTCAAATTTATCTTGAACTTTTGTTCTGTGTTTTGTCTCTTTTCGGCAAATGAATTATAGTCTGAATACAAGTGTAGGGAGATGGAGTAATTGTACAAAAGCCTACAAAAAGAAGAATTATACTGAGTGTGACAGTTTATGAGGTGCTAGATTATTTCCATGATATTATCATATGTGTATTATGAAAATGATATCAATACTGGTATATTGGGACACCCCTACTTACTTTGATTTATTCCCTAAAATAAGTTTGTTTAAATTAAAACACTGCTATTTTCCTGCTTTAGAAACACTGGAAACATTGGGAAATACTCTAGTGGTTAAATTTACAATGGTAATAGAAGAAAGAATAACTGCACCATTTTAGCCAGATCTTGTCTGTACAATAACCCAAATCTAAATCTAACATTCTGTTGTAGAAAGGTATGGTTTCTAGTTCAAACAATAACGTAATATACCAGATATTGATCCAGGGCAAATAGTTAAAAGAGAACATATAATGTAGAACGAGAGAAATGTCAGTCACTAGGAGTATGATAGGAGGGCAGAGGTAGGTGTGTATTCATGGCCATTAGCATTATTTCTGTAACCAATATGATCATTCTTTCTTGAACATCCCCACCAGCTGCCCATTTTCGTCACAGCCACATCTGACAGCTTCTGCTTTTCTGCTGAAGGATGTGTAATCCAGACTTTCTAAAATGTCATACCATCCATAATTTATCCCTGCATTAGTTAATTACTTCATTCATTAGTAGGTGTCAAGCCAACTGTCAAGCACACACACACAGGTAGGTCTGCGTGCTTGCAGACACAAACGTTGCACGGTGAATCACAGAGGCGTCAGTGCTAAAAGACCTTGACAAATTGAGCTGCAGCCAGTTGAGAGCAGTAAACGGAGGAGCTGACAGCTACATTACTGATGTAGATGGTCACCTCCTGACCCTGTTGATATGAAATGTAGACATTACTTTAGACACATTGCCTATCATTATGCACCATGTTGATCTTGGTCCTTATACCATCACCCTGAGACACAACCATGGGAGCAGTGATTGGATGAGCCATTTGACAGCTACATTAATGCTGAAGCTAATCACCTGATGAGCATGCACCTGTTTGATTTAGACATCTCTCTTTCAGCCCGGAACTGACATTGCACACTGATTAAGGCGCGTTTACCCATGTGGTGTTTTCTTCACAGGTACGGGAGAATCTTCAGAAATCACTTCGTGAATGAGCTGCTGTGATATTTAGATGTAGTGTACAATAATAATGACATGATTATGAATTAAAGTATATAGATATAATGTATAGATAAACAAGAAGGAATGTGTCACATGGATAACTGTTAATAAATATAATTAATATAGCAACTATTTTATTTATTACCACTGTGATACTGTATGTATTTGTAATACCTTCTCGCCTTTATGGGGCCTGGGGTGATAGTTTAGGAACCCGTCTTACACACCTTAACCAAGCGGCAACCTCTGTGGCTGTGAAGTAAAGCCAATGTGGAAGTGCCAAAAACTGCACTTTCTCAAACGTCCTCTTGAGGCAGGTTCAGAATCAGAATCACTTTTATTTATTTGGTGTACAAAGTTCTGTAGCGCCTCCCAGAGGGGAAAAGTTCAAACAGATTGTGTCCAGGGTGTGATGGATCTACAGAGATGTTTCCTGCTTGGTGTGGAGGATGTCTGGAACGATGGTGTTGAACACCTGTCCACAGACAGAAACCTGCCGTACGTCTCTGCAGAGTCGAGGTGTTTCAGGATGTAGCGTAGTCCCATGTTGACTGCATCATCCGCTGACCTGTTTGCCCGGTGGGCAAACTGCAGGGGGTCCAGCAGGGGGTCTGTGATGTTCTTCAGGTGCGACAACACCAGTCTTTCAAAGGACTTCATGATGTCAGGGCAACATAGTCATTCAGTTACAGGACGAGTCAGTCTCCATAAGTCCCCATGTTAAAATGTCCAACTTCACAGCAGAAATAAACATGTTTACAGCCTGGTACAAAAAACAGTTTTGGTCTCTATAGCTAATTTCCCCGTTCATGACAACTGTACTGAGGGTGAATTTTTATACAACTCACCTGTTCAAATGATATTAAGGCTTAAAGTTATAAAGAATTAAGAGTGTGGAGGCTTTGATTGACAGGTGGATGCTGTCACAGGTGGCTTGTTTGAGCACACAGGTTTTGTTCAGCCTGCCTCATCTCCACGTGTTTGTCCGTTTTGGACCAGTGAGGAGCCAGCATACGTAGAACTGTCAAAATGGTAGCAGCCAGAGCCAGAACATTCTGAGCTTCACAACAGCTCTTCAGAAACCGGTGGCCAATGTAACAGGGACTATCCACGTTTTATATAGTCTATGATCTCAACCACCCACTTATTGTATAAAGGACATGTGTCCTTATGTGATTACTCTATACAACCGCGTTTGCAAGGTCTCATTCGTAAATAAGACATTTTTTTCAGCAAGAGTATTAGAGTATAGAGTATTTTCCTACCACAAGATTAGACAGTCAAGTTCTCTTGATTTCAGTTGCTTAAATTTCCTCTGTTCCTTTTAAACTCTGTCTCTTGTAAGCCTCCCAACTTTAAAGAAGTTCAATATTAACTTCAGCAGATGGTTATGGTCTTAATTGTGCTTCATCTCAGAAGCTGAATTTCATCCATTTCATCTGCAGCGCTTTTGGGATTTCTTACCTGTGCTACTAGTGGTCCTACAGTACATGTTAATAGGTGGAGGACAGTCAGCGTTTCATTATATGTGAATGAGTTATGAACTGTTTGACCCAAGAGAGGTGCTCTGGTCTCACATTGTTCCATGTGAATATTTTTTAGAGGCCTGAAGATGTAAAACATTCCAGTACTTCACAAAAAAGACCACAGATTTAAGAACAAAACAAGAGAACTCCACACAGAAAGGCCGCAGCCAAGGTTCCAACCAGGAACCTTCTTGCTGTGAGGCAACAGTGCTAACCACTGCTCCACCGTGCCGCTCCCTATTGGTATATGAATATAAAATACCCTACCATATGTCTGGTAAAATAGTGTATCAGTACTAAATAGCAATATTATTAATTAATTCTTTGCAGAAATATGCTCTCATTGTTATTGGAGCATTATTTCATGACATAAAAACAAATAATTATCCAATCTTCTATGATATGCAAATTTGAAATCAAAATAGACTGAACAGTTAACTGAATGAAGAAAGTATGGAAATATTTTAGATGTGTACATTTTTGTGTTCCCAGTAGGCGAAGAAGATAAAAGAAGTGAACAGTGTGTGAGAGCTGTCATGGCTAAAAGGAGGAAAGATGGTTCATCAACAGAAAATCCCAGAGAGGAGCAGATAACCACCCACACTGTTTGATTGACAGATGATCTGTGTGAGTGTGCAGAAACATATGACATATTTGTAGATTTAGTGAAATATTCAAAACATCTTTAAAAAAATGAGAGTATGTGTGAAGAAAATGGATAGAGTATAGACCTCCTCTATACACTTTCAATGTATTCTCTGTAGATGAAATGTTGTCATCAGGCCACTGTGGAACAGCAGTACATTTTAATACCAGGGTGGTAATTGAAAAAGACAGAATGACCTCTAAGAGCCAGAGTGGAGAGAAAGAATTCAGAGATTGTCTAATGGAAAACGTCCCCAGTGTTTTACAGACAGTGGTACTTACTGCCACCCAGATTCAATCAGCACCATCAGATTAAAGAGACGGAGCAACACAGTTTTAATTAGGGCATTTTAAGTATGATATTTAGCTGGAATAATAATAGCCTTTGCCTGATCGTTGGTGTGAAGATGACAGAATGCGGTGGGAGAAAAGATAATGGAAAGTAAAAGTGGTCGTTCTGCATCAGGTCAAGGTCACAATAGTGAAATGATTTTCTACTAAATGTCATCGATTAAAACCGCGTCCTTCATTGTCATTTAAAAATAACTACAAATCTGTTCAGACAATTAATTCAAATTATTACTAATTAAACTAATGTCTTAGTTAATGATGCAATTTGTAGTGAAATACAGCTCACACTTTGAAGTTAAACCATTTCACATGTAAGAAATTTCAACAAAGGCATAAATGAGCTTTTCACACATTTCACAAGTATGCACATGGACCAGCATGGTTTTTATACTGTATGTCAATCCGCATGTGATGAGTGAGAAAACGGTAATTTGGCATTTACACAAGGACGTTTTAATACAATAAATGCAAATGACAGACTTATCAAGTATACATACACATACGCTACTCTGTGTCACTCGGATCAAAGGCTGTGTTCCAGGTAAACATGATTTGATGAGAGAGATTTGATCACTTGTACTGCAATGTCAACTCAAAATTTTTTTATTAATTCTTCCTCAACTGTGATGGTGGTAACGTCGATGTGTTCTCACACTGATGTGTTAAAGAGCAGCTTTCTTTTTACTCACCTCACATCTTTTGTTCATTTCCTTTTCAGTGAAGCAGGCCACATGTGTCCAGAAAATCTTGTTTTTTTCAAAGTTTCTGGATTTTTCAATAAGGGGGCTGGAGAGGATTTAATTTTAAGAATTTTAATTTAATATGTTTTAACAGAAATAACATCAGAAATATAAGATAAAACAAAAGGTAAATCAAATAAAATTCAAACACACAAATAAGTCTTTTCTGAGATACAGGATGAAAACAAAATTCATGAAGTAATACAAAAATATGGGTTCAGAAAAGAATGATATCAGATGTGAACCACTTTGGACCACAATGATCTCATATATGAATACATAACCACCATCCCTTATCAGAGATTACAGGAAATAACTCTGTATCCAAGAAACACAACATTCTAACTCAGCAGATTTCTTTCTTTCCTGAACTTCAGAAACAACAGCATGGTTTGCCTGCTGCTGAGGCCTGTGTGTGTTGCATCCTTCTAAAGAGGAAAAAGTTAGAGTGGCCTTTTAAAATTGAAGAAAAGCGACAGAGCAAAACCCTCCTTTGTCAGCCAGCACTGCTGTGAACTCATGCAGGACCAAGAAACGGCCCAGGATGCCAAGCTCCACTGGAGCTCGGGAGGCCCATCAGTCTGGCCTGCAGGCTGCTTTCACACCGGGTTTATCCACGGCACAACGATCAGGAGGATTAGAGCAGTAACTGATAGCAACATGCTCGCTCATGGCCTTTTGAACACGCTGACAGAGGCCAGAAGAGAAAGACAACAGAATGGTGCTGGAGGAGCAGAGAGAGGAGGACTAGAAGTGTGTCCAGGTAGGACTTAAAGTCAGACTGTTCGGGACTGGGGAGTTTGTGCTTGTCTTCTATCTTCTAATGCTGATAGGAAAATATGTCCATGGGACCATTTTTTTTTTTTTTTTTTACAGTTATCACACATTTCTTTGAAAAAGTTCTCTTCACTGACAGTTCATCTGAAAGTTCATCTGAGATCTGAAAATACAAAATACACTCAAACTCATTCAAAGACTTGATTCATATCTCAGAACACTGGCAACAACACTCTGTCACTCTGTACACAATAACCTAAACAGATAGCGTTATAATATGTATCACTATTGTCTTTGAATTATTTGGATTGATTTATTCATTCAAAATTTGTGGTTGTGCTACCTTATATAACTTTCTGTCCTCTGTAGTTCACAAAATAAAACTAAACTAATAATAATAATAATAATAATAATAATAATAATAATAACAACAATAATAATAATAGCAGGACTGCATTTGGACATCTGATCATGTGACTGGTGGTCATAAACTGTCCACCTTCATGAGGAAAATGAAACGAGAACGCTCAGTGTCCCATTTAGAAGTTCTGATTTTTTTGTTGTTTTGTGTTTTGAATGTTCGTTTTACGGTTTTGTCATCAGCATGTACACATGTGTGAGTTTGAATCATTGAAAGATGAGGTCACTGAATGAAAAGTGATCTACAGGTTAGTCCACACTGACTTCTGTTGTGCTGTCACGGCATTTTTTCACAAAAGTGGATCTCTGCATTCAGATCTAAATGGGTTAAGCTGCTAAAACTACACAGTGAATGACCTTCAATCTTGTTTCTGATGAAAATATAATTACAGAGAGAAACATTTGAACATACTTGTAAAGCCTTTTCCTACCACTGGCGGTCATGCTGTTCCCCTGATATACAGCAGCATCAAACATTTCAAGCTTCTTGTTGACCAACCACAACCGTTGGGAAGCAATGAGGTTCCTTGACTGTGACTTTGGTACAGCTCATTTCAGTTTCACATCATCATACACAGAAATCTGTTAGAGGATCATATCATGCCTTTCTGTTTCTCTCCTTAATATTCAAGGAGTGAAACATGCATATGTAGCATAAACTACTGTACACGCTGGACTGAAACTTCGGCTGTTGTCTTAGGGATCCATCACCAGTTGGAAGTCAGAGGTGAACCAGCTTTTTCATTTCCCCCTGCCAGCGTGTGCGATGACTTTGTGTTCTGCACTCATTTCCTCGTCCCTGCGTAAACAGAGTAGACAGAGCGTAATAGGAAGTTTCCCTTAACCTCAGAGCCCCCTCGTCACTCCTCCTTCTGAAGGAGTTTTTGTAAAGCGGACAGGAAGCCGATGGTCCCAGCTGACCTCAGCTTTGTGCCCTGGCTCATCTCACATCTGGGCACCAACACAATGCAGCAGCATTCAGAGGCTCACAAAGCCTGTCTCTCATCTTCAGGGTGCACGTTCACCAAAGGCTGAGCTGTGGACACGAGATGAGAGATGTTGTCAGTAAGTGTGATGATAAGACGAGCACACAGGGAGCATCAGTCCTTAGTGCTCTGATTGGAGATTTATTTCACATATTGACTCAAAATGATATGATCCAAATCATCATCTATGAGATTTACAGAGGGACACCAGAGCCGCACACAGGACGATCTACTATATTTATATGATGATCAAAACTAGTAAATGAACTCAGAATAAAATGACACCTTGTCATAGACTGACGTCATACCTTGTCAAAATAGAGATATGTTGTTTTAATGAGGTAAGAAAAAATGACCATGTGTGCATCATTTTATTTGAATTTATTTTATTTTAATTCATTCAATTTTATTTGAGATCCTCCGGTGACTCGGCATGTCATTCTTTTTGGATCCGTCACGATCATTTCAAATAAAAAACGTCCCATACATGGAAGGCTGTTCTGTGACGTTTAGCGCGTCAGAGAAGATTAAGAAAAGAAACATGAGAAACAAAAAACATCATATGAAGTGTGTGAGCCGTATTAACTACTTCTCGGACTCAAGTGAAATGTGCGTCAAATAAAGAAGCTGTTAATCAAAAGGGTGACTCAATAATACAATAATTGGCCTAAACAAACAAACACACACACACACACACACACACACACACACACACAATTATATTTACCCACATATAACTTATAAATTTAAAGGTTAGGTTATTTAGTAAACCATCCAACCATCTCATACAAATTCATACAAATTTGGACTTTGACACCGTGACAGAAGTCACAAATAGATCTACACCGTCCCTGAGGCTGTTAACGTTGAAATATTGCCGTTTTTTTTGTTTTGTTTTTGTTTTTTGTTTTTTTTTTTGGGTTTTTTTTTTTTTGGGCATATTTAAAACGTGATAAAAGTCATAAATTATCCCTGTTAATCATTCCAGGGAGAGAGGAAACACTGTGCATGATGAGCAACGTGAGTGTTCAACTGTTATAGAATATTATTATTATATGTGATACACTGATCTAAAGCTGCAGAAGTAACATTTAAAGTGATAATAATAATGATGACGGTGATAGATGAAGTGGTTGTGTTATGTCGTTTGAGGGTTGAATTTTCATTTGAATATTTCAGCGTTTTTCTCTGTGGAGACTTCTTCGGTATGTTTCATATTTTATTTCTTCATATGAAGCTAAAAAAAATGGACACAAGAGTGTGAAAAAGGTTCCATCTCAGAGGCTGCAAATGTTCATTTAAAGTACATGAAGCTTGCATTTCGCGCTTATGGCGCTTTGTGTGTGTGCGTACGCGTGCGTAAGTCAAGTCGCAACTGCGCCGTCATCTCAACGTCCAGTTTTCAGACAGGATTCAGTTTGTAGGTCCTGTGCAATAACCCAGTGCTTCGGCTGACATCAGTACTGAGCAGTCTGCGGTGCCCGCTCCTCCTGCTCTCTCTGGGTTTGCTGCTGTTGTACATTTCGTTTTATTGGAGTAGTGAAAGTTCAATGTGTTCACACAGCACGTGTGTAACAGGGAACACATATCTGTTCAGCTGAACAGAGTTAACACAGACTGACAATGGACTCAAAAAACATCACACATCATGCAGACTAAATGACACTGTTAGCACTAAAAAGTTATACATGAATAAATAAGTGGCCTTGGACACATGCTGTTTGTGGTCCTTGAGTCGAGTTCTGTTGGCAGACAATGCACACAAGACTGAAATAAATACTTGACTCGATTTTCTGAGGACAGTCATTCTAACAGTTCATGTACAGAGAACAGAGAACCAGCTCGTATAATTCAAACATAATGTGAGCATAGATGATATTTTTCAGTAGCCTCAAAGACTGAGGCTGAGGCAGGAGATAGGAAGAGAGAAATTGTACTTAACTTTATATCACTTCCATATAAATCACTGTTTAACACTGTCAGTGTATGACCCTGTACATAACAACAGGTCAGTCTTTTAGAAGTCTAGTTGTTCTGCCCTGTGGTCAGCCCCCCAGGCTATTTTATGTTAGGTTCAGTGTAAATGACTGTCACAGGTTCAGCAGTCACCCAGTGTCTGTAACACTAAACACATTTTCCACTAGCTTTAATTGCGTGTGTGTGTGTGTGTGTTGGTTGATAAAGCTGTACCACATCATTTCAGCAGTTCAGAGCATATCCTGTGTCTGTCTTTGTCTCTAATCTTCCCTCCATGTCCACTCTGTCTGACCGCTTATCTCTTCAAAATAGGTTCAGTTTCACCTAAATATTATACCCCATAGGTAGAGCTAGTGAACAGGTCACTACACAAACACATTTTTTTGAACACATGACATTTTGCATATAACCAAATAAACTGTGTTGAGGAAACTGAGCTTGCAAACCAAAGTCATTTCAAGTTTCTGTCATTTAAGTCCCCCAAAAATGAAAATAGTCATACAGCCCCCTGCTAGCCCCACTGCTGATCTGAAACCAGGCCACTGAGCCTCTACAGTTTTTACTTTACTGAGCATGAGCCATTATCTGATGTGAGCAATGGGTTGAACCACAATCAAAATTCATAACATGGGATTAGAACCTGTGGTAACAGCAAAGAACACTGGATAAGAGCTGATTGATAAATGTTTGTTCAAATCATAAATAAACAAAACAAACATATATGACTGAATGAACCTATAAAAGAAAGACTAAGACACCAGCAATATGAGTGAGCAGAGGATGTGTCAGGACCTGATAATCACAGCAGGTGAGCTTGAAGTGCAGGCAGACTGTCCCATGGCCATCAGGTTTGCTCACGTTTAAACTGATTCTGCATTCAGGGAACTATGGTGCGGTCTAAGGTGAAAACAGTCTACTGCTCACCACAGAATTGAAATTATAGCTAAAAGGAAATGATACATTTCAGGTTGTGAAAAGAGCATGCAAAGTTCTGTGAAATGTCTCAAACGTTCTCCTTTTAGTTATTCCTTTAGTTTACTGCTGATCTTTGACTATCCCCAGCACAAACTGTTTGGGTGCAGGAACATGTCTTTCTGTCCTTAAACCTCTTAACTTTTGTCTTCACATACAAGATTTATGTTAAAACCCACTAAACAATAAAACTGTTTCTGACTCTCCATAAAAATGAAGTGCATGGATCTTTGTTTGGGGCAGCATGCTCTGAATCTCATCTTTAGATGTGTTTACTTCCTGCCCTCATGTTTGTTTCCAGCCCACAATGAAACACAAACACTGACAAACTAATGAGGTGACAGGATGTGCTGCACTGACATATTACATGTCTTATAATAACATCATTTTTCTTTGATTTGGCTGACTGGAGATCAGCCTGTTCTCACTTCATTCTGTACCTCGAAATCTTCACTTACCGTTAACTGACGTCTCACAAACTGAGTTGAGTTGATTCATTTGCTCCTCCAGGGAATTCCGGAAACCCTCACATGACGCAAACTCTCCACCTCTATTGGTCCGAGGCACGTGTCCTAGCGGCCCGTAGTACAACGTCACGGCAGCGCCTCGCAGCCAATCAGAAATGAGAACCAAAATCCGTAGTGAAAGTATTTGAGCGGCGTCTTTATGAGGCAGTTTGGAGCTTCTGCAAGCATCAATAATTGTGTGCAGAGAGCCGGAACAATCGAACACAATCCACTGTCTTCAGCTGTTTTTTTTATATTTTAAAGAAAGCGTGTGTGTGTGAGTCCAGCTGAGAGGAGGAGGCTCCGAGCACAAACTGAAGAATGATTTCTCTTTGTCAAAATCAGAAGAGGCGCCTTTTCACAGCAAAAACAGCCCGAAACTAACCCACAGAGAGGAACTCCTTTTGTTTTTTGTTTATGTTTTTCTGATAAATATCATAATTATTGATAAGAAAGTCCAGACCACAGCACCCCTTTGGAAATATTACTTTATTATAGGTCGGAGTCAGAGGTGGTGAAGGTGATCAGGCTTCATCATTATGGAAGAAAATGCTCGACGAGACCAAGAGCGCCCAGAGGACGAGGACGAAGAGTCCAACCGGGCCATGCTGCCTCTTCTCCAGCCACCTGCCAACCAGCAGTCCCACAGGATCACCAACTTTTACATCGACAACATTCTAAGACCGGACTTCGGACGAAAGAGGAAGGACGGGACTTTGATCCGGGAGGGAGACAGTCTGGGGGTGATCATACGAAGAGAGGAGCTGACACGGAGAAAGTCTTCCAAAGCTGGCAACCCGCAGCAAGGTGGAGCAGGGGGTGAGGAGGAGGATACGGGCGCATCCGAGGACCGTCATCAGGACTCTGAGGCCAGGAGGCCTGACCTGATAGTCGGTGATGTGGCTGTGAAAAGCCGAGGGGGCGACGGTGACCGCTGCCGCAGCCCCCAAGCCAGCTCGGCCCCTGCGGCCAAGCCGATCCTGTGGCCTGCGTGGGTTTATTGTACCCGGTACTCAGACCGTCCGTCCTCAGGTTGGTGGATCCTCACAAACACACACACACACACACACACACACACAGAAAAAGGCAAATAAATAAATAAATAAATAAATAAATAAAAGAAAAAAGAAAAAAAGAAGAAAAAAAAGAACGAAAAAGGAAAAAAAAAATAGGTTTCATCTTTTATCATCATCATTTTATATTGATGTATTTTATATATATATATATATATATATATATATATATATATATATATATATATATATATATATATATATATATATATATATATATACAGATACACACACACACATATATATATATATATATATATATATATATATATATATATAGAGAGAGAGAGAGAGAGAGAGAGAGAGAGAGAGAGAGAGAGAGAGAAGAAGAAGCGACATTTTATTCTCTGAGTTGTCCTCCCCTTTAAACAGATCACTTGTGAAAATTGACAAACCAATGATTGCATCATCATAACTTTTTATTTTATTATTATTATTATTACACATTTATTTTCGGCTTTTCTACTTTCAGTATTTTAAAAATGACACTCAACTCTCACATGAAAAACTTCTCTGAGCATAAAAGAGAAACTCTGTGAGCCTCTGTGAAGTGATGAAGTGATCACATTTAGAAGAAGGATAAAGTGAACGAGAGGAAAAGTGTGATTGAAATGAAAAGCAGACCAAAAAGGATCCATAGTGAAGTCAAAATTTGGAGAATGAAGTCAAACCAAGTTTAACGCCATTGTTCCTCCGTCTTCTTTGTTGATATGCCATTAGCATATTTTTTTGACAATGGGGGGTCTAAAAAGTGAGGCCGAGTGTCCACAGGAGAAAGATTCGACGTCAAACACAACTTTAAAGTTCGTTTTGTCCTCAGCAGAAATTCAAAGTCATTTTTCAACATTTCTCTGAATTTATTGGACTTGAATCTTTTTAATAGTCACACGCCTTAAAGCATTTCTTGTCTTACCGCAGCGCGCTGTGTGTGTGTGTATGGTTGTGTGTGTGTGTGTGTGTGTGTGTGTTGAACTGTTGTGCTTCATCACAATATTCAGATGTGATATGATTATGAGTAGGCCTGCGATTCATTTGGAATAACATGAAGTGAATGCCGTGCTGCAGGCTGGACTCTGGAGTTTAAAGTGGAGGCACGGTGCACTTGGACTTTTCCTTTGTCAGGATGTAGAAACGCGTTCAGCTTCAAATAATGTTGATAAAAATGAGGCAGCAGTCAAACGACTGAATCAAATGTTTCGATGAATCGAATGTGTGTTTGTGAGAGGTGAGAGAGAAGCAGCACACTGAAGGATGATTTATTGTTGAACCGAAACGCTAAAAAGTTTCCATCGAGCTCCAGGCTTGGGCTGTCAACAAAGGGCCTTTAAAAAGGGCTGCATTACCAAACACATTCTAACTTTATTTATTCATTGATTTCATTTATTCATTCGTTTTATTATTTCAGATTGTATCAAATCTTTAGAGTGTGTGGAGAGAGTTCACTTTGTAACACACTACTACATTTAGACTTTACACCAAAACTAAAAAAACATCTTCCTGAATTCTTGAATTCATCATGAATGAAACGTGTAAATATGTCTTTATTCAATATTATCACAGAAACAAAATGTCCTATTACTTTTTTTCAAAGACTACTTTTTTAAAGAGTTTCTATGGTAACAGGGAGGGAAATAGGCGCCTAATTCCCCCATCCTCCATCATATTCTAACCCCACCCCCATCCGCACCCTCCTCCCCCTCTCCTCCTCCCATTCTCATAGTCTGCTCTGGAGAGCTGGAGGACACGAAGCATATATATATATATATATATATATATATATATATATATATATATATATATGATATAGCATCCTGTGTGTGTATTTGGCAGAATTAACAGAAATAATTCTTGCAAATTGGCCTGTAGTGACCTGTGATATTGTGAGATTTGTTTGAGTCATTTTTTGTGTCTTTTTTTTTTTTTTTTTTTTTTTTTTTTTTTTTTTTAGGGCCCAGGTCTCGCAAACCAAAGAAGGCGCCGACCCCAAGTAAAGAGGACAAGCGGCCCCGGACGGCCTTCACCGCTGAGCAGCTCCACCGGTTAAAAAATGAATTCCAGGGAAACCGATACCTGACCGAGCAGCGGAGGCAGAGCCTGGCCCAGGAACTAGGCTTGAACGAGTCTCAGATCAAAATCTGGTTTCAGAACAAACGTGCTAAAATCAAGAAAAGTTCCGGGAATAAAAACTCTCTGGCGCTGCACCTGATGGCGCAGGGACTGTACAACCACTCCACGGCCAAGGACGGCAAGTCCGACAGCGACTAGAGGAGCCGCGGGGACGGGAGAGAGGGTCCTGATCAATGCAATAAAACCACTTCAGCACCAGCATTCATATTTAAAACGAAATAACCAGAGACATGTCATTTGAAAGTGTGTGTGTGTGTGTGTGTGTGCTGCCTGTCCTCAGGGCTGTAGTCATGGTGCTGTACATTTGTAGTGTAGCCCACACCTCCAAACAGAGTCCAGATTGAAACACGGAACACACTCCGTGTCTTCAGGATCCATCAGTGACGTGTGTGACTATGACACGTCACTTACTGTCGTTTGTTATGTGTTGTTATGTGTTGTTTGAACAGATGAGGCATACAGCTCATTCACATCATACACTGATCAAATCTGGGATCATCTGGAGGTGACGTCATTTCATGTTGAGTTTGTATTAAAAAAAAACAAAAAACATCCAGAATATTGTGACGTGTCTGTGACGCAGCAGTAAAACAAGGTCCAAAGAGGCGAACACACAGAACAACCCAAGCTCACGTCACAACAACACACTGACACACGTGAGCTCGACCTGCTCTGCCGTTAATTGTAGACAGATGAAAACATAATTCATATTTTTGTTCTGATGAGATGAGATGACTGACATGTGTGACGTCAGGGGTGGACAACTCTGTCACATGATGAACTTTACTGATGATGAAAACTATGCTGAAATCCAAAGATTTTTCCTGCTGCATTCTGTGTTGTTGTCCGTGTTCTGTAAGCTCTCTGACTGTTAGGTTTTTTTGTCTTCTGTCTGTCTGTAGTCAATGTTTCCCTTCAGGTCTCCAACACGCGCCTCCCCGCGTGGGACTGTACACACGGTTTAAATATGGAATTAAAGGTCTGCTTCTAGAAGATGTTGGTGAACAGTGTTTAAATGACTCTTCCATGTTAGACAAGAAGAATTCAAGAATTGTCAGTGAACCCAGAGCTGAACAAAATGATTCGAGTTTATTGTGTGAGCAGATTCTGGATTTCTGCATGAAAACACATGAAAACATTCGTTTGTTTGTTTTTTTAAACTTGGAAAAAACGAATGAATTATTTTCTTTACTGTTTGAATTACCAGCACATTTGGAATTTTCCCAAACTAACGCCTTTAAACAGTTCATATCACGCCCCAGAGCAAAGTGATCTTTAATACGGGGCTTCATTCATACGCAGTATGGACCTGTTACAAGCTGCCGAAACACACACCGTTTGTTAGCTATTAACGAAGACTGTAATACGGCAAGCATGTCGGTGTGTTCCGGTCCAAACGGGCTCTGGAATGTTTACATAACTTATTTTTCCTGCAATAACGTGTATGTGTGTGTGTGTGTGTGTGTGTGACGGGCCTCTGTCGGCTCTCATTCTCGTTGATCCGAACCAAACGGTGGTCTTACGATGCTGTGAATGTTTTCTGATTTTTTTCCGAGTCCTTGCATAAAATCACAAACATGTAAGCTTATGCCTTAAAATGTTGTACATATTTACAGCTGTTTTCTATGGTGGGATTTTTAAAGATGAAACATGTTGAGTTAAGTTCTCTTTTACATGATCCTACATGTCGGCCTAAAGAAGCTCTATTATAACGGTGTCATGGTGAATAAAAACGAAAAGACAACAATTCAAATGTGACATGATTTTATTTCATGACCTGAAAAAGAAAGCAGGAAAATGTTTCAGGAAAGAAATAAAGAAATAAAAAGAAACTATAAAACACATTTAAAAATCTATATTTATGACTGAATTATTTATGCGGTGAATTAGCTTTGATGAGTGGTTTTATTGACATATCTTGATGATGATTAGCATAACAATGAAAGCTGCAGAGACAGACACAACATGGAGGACTGCTGTAGTCTGCACCATGTTTAAATGCTGCAGCTGTGTTTGAGCCTCAGATATGAAACATCTGGAAAATGACATTGAAAAGGGGGAAGTGATATCAGCTGATCATCAGCATGTCTATGACAAATACAGTTTTTGGTCTTCCAAAGTAAACATTTAATATAACTATAATTCACAGTACTAGCGCCCAAAACGTGTCACGTTCCAGAAAAGAAGATGAAGATATTTGCTTTTAGTACACAGTCTGTTGTCAAAGTGATACACATAAATCATGCATATATTTATACTTTCTGAAAGACTTGATTCTTTTAGCTGTGATCAAATGTTAAACATACATGTGATGTCAGGACACCGACTGACTGTGCTTAAAGAGTGAATGAGTATGACCCGTTAAATGCCTGTTTTTACTGCTAAACTATTCATTTAGGTGACAGCTAACACCGTCTGCTGTGACCCTGAACTCGCTTTGGATGACTTTTCCCATTTTCCAAAACCACCTTAGAGTACTGAAAATCTTTCTCATCTCCAGCTCTGTTTGGGCTCAGCACCATGCTGGTGCAATTACAGTGTCATACAAGTATGAAGCGACATTGTGTTTTTTTTTACTGTAAATCAGTGAATTTAGTCATACATTCCTGGGAATTTCTCAACCAGAACTTCATTATCTTCATTACAGGATATCACTACGAGGAATTACTGTATATTAATGTGTCATACAAGATGTTTTCTTCCCAGAAATATGCCATAAACCACATCTTCATCTTCGTCAGGGACTGAGATAATTAGCAGTATTTTAGTGGCCACTTCTGTTCTGTTGGTGCAATCAGGCAGAATTCAGCAGACAAAAGATTCCACGATAAAAAGAATCATTTAATAAGAATTATAATGAGCTGTTATCAGCTCATCATTGTTTCTCATCAGACTTCAGTGACAATGTTCAAATAAAAAAAACAGAAGATTCAGCAAAACAAATGAGAACAGACTTTTGATAACTGCACACAGTCACTCACTGATATGTACTATGTGTACTACGACTATGTGGATACTTTTTAGTATCCACACAGACTGAGGCTTCCTGCCTTGTAAAAATGATACAAAATAGAAGCAAAATGCTGATATATCAGAGAGTTTTATCAGCACTTGCAGGACTGGATAAAGTGGTAAAAAGCGTGAATTTGCGTGAAGGTGAATTTGTAAACTACAAGCTACTCAGTCATTGCTTTGATTGGCATATTCACTTCATTGCCCTGATCAGTTTGTGTCCATTACACAATAAAAGTCTGCAACATGATGCACAAAAATTTGTAGGTTAAAATGTCTTCAACACAACTCATGGAAATGAAAACAAACTAACTCAAACTAAAACTGTGAAGTATAATTAGAAGTCAAAACAACTCTGCAAAAATCTCAACTTCACACAAGCCTCTCTGGACTTGTGGACCGTTTACCTGAACATCTTACCACTGTGGAGAAACAGTGGCAAAAAATGAAACAGAGAGGGAAGGAGAAATATGGAGAGCAGAGGGACATTCAGAAAGTTGTCTGTGACTCGTCCATTGGCAGCAGCAGCAGCAGCAGCATTGACCTGGGCTCTGTGAATGGCAGCAGGAGCCCTCATCTACATTTCCTTTCTATGACCAATGGTTGCTGACTTGATGAGCTGAGCTACTCTTGACTTGGGTGAGGAAGAAGGGGGGAAAGCTATGAGCTGGGTTTCTATGCACAGTGTGGGGCTGTCAGTCGAAGGAGGGGGCGGTGATAGTGTGGTGGTGGTGAGTGGTACAATGGCCAGAGAACCTGGATGAAGGTCAAAATGCTTTGGGTGTCCATGCAAAAAGCAGCAGGTGACGACACTACAGCCAAGAAATGATGAGAAATGGACATCTTTTTCTTCTGGTTCCCACTGTGGTGATCAGGGGGTATTCCAAATATACAGCGCTCAGTGAGATGCTGTTCACTTGGCTCGTGGCTGTCATATTTTAGATTCTGTTCAAATGAAAAATATTTCTTGAATTTCTTGTTATGGTGGCTTTGATCAAAACCATTTTTGTGACTTGTTAATCATTTTAAAAAGAATGTGCAAAATGGTCCTCATTAGCTTTTAATCACCCAATATAAGAATCATTATGTTTTTATTAATGAGTCTTTTATATCTACAGATGCTGTAGGTCCTCTTCCACAGTCTGCCATGTTGAACCATCATGTTTCTACAGTAACCCAGAATGGACAATCTAAATGCTGGGTCATTTTAAAAGTGTTTCACGGGCACCATATTTCTCTTTCATGCTAGGAAGGAGAAGGTGAGGTGAGGGGGTTATAATCTCCAACTACAACACTAGATGGCACTAAATCTTACAAACTGCTCCTTTAAAAAAACATGATCAAACAATTCGACTGAATCCGTTCATCTGGTTGCGGAAAAACGCAGAGCTAGATAGCATGTCTGTGATGGGATGTGCAATCTGGTCTACAACATGTAAGTTGAATGTGTTACATAGTGTCATTTTTGGAAAGTGACAACAAAACTGTGAGATGCAGCACCCCTAATTTCAACATCACAAAGGTAAGTTACTGTTAAAAGATCTGACCTTCATCTAAAGACCTATATTGTTCTACTTCACATAGAGTGCCTCAGGCCATGCTACCCGCTGTGTTTCTACTGAACATTCTGGGATGTGGTGTTCAGTTTGGTTTCCTTTCTGCTGAAAACATTCTGATTTTTAAGAAAGAATGTTTTGTTTTATTAAAGCAACATTGTGTAACTAACTTCTATCATAAAAGAACATAACTAAAAATAATTATGTTGATGCTACACTGACATTTGTATGTCTACATCTACAAAAATACCAATTTCTATGTAATGTTGCTTTAAGTCATATGCACCTCATATTGTTTCCAAATGAATTTTCTTTCTGGTGCAACTACACTTTGTGTTTATTTGCTATTTTTGAATCTCTTCTAAGATTCCCCACTTACTCACTTTTTTAGCTTTCAGTTGCCTCTCGTAGTTTTCTTTAGCACTTGAGTTGTGATGAGTTCATGTCATATACTGATCCAATATTCTAGAATAAAATTTCATCCTGAAAGCTTCGAAGCTTCATTTGTAACATGAAAAATGCAGCAACAACATTCAGTTAATGTAAAAACCAACCGCCAACATCAGACAAACCTGACTGTCACTGCCTGCACACCACACCAGCACCAGTCACTCTGGTGTTGAGGTGTGAGCTGTAACAGTAAAATCAAGCAAAAGGGTCTTATTTGCTCATTGAGACTAGTCCAATCTGTCTATGTTAACATTTCAGCAACAGGTCATGTCAATTTCTGGCTAAAAGCAGATTATCAAGAGGGAAAACATAAAAAAATCTTATTTACCCAAAGTTCATCCATCCTGTTGTCATAAACTTAACCTCTCCACCAGGCAGAGGCAAAGGGCAGACGAGCAAAGAAAAGAAAAGTACATATCACAAAGTATTGATGTCCCCTGTGTTTCCGTCAGACAAAAGATGGCCCATCCAGTCCCCCTTCCCCCCACTGAGTAATTTAGCCATAGTTCTCTAAATGCTTCCTAGTCAAACTTGGAATATGGAATGAAGGGGACGGGGGCTTTGTGGCGGAAATATAATTACGGCTGCTAAAAGCTGGTGAAGGTGGAGAATGGGGGATGACATCAGACCAATTTCACACTCAGGCCTCGGATGGCCAGGCCAAGCCTGGGCCTCGCCGCGCTACACTGATCAAAGCATGCTGCAGCCGCCCCAAAAGCCAAAAAAAGAAGGAGACTTAACTATGCTAATCTCCAGGACAAATATATTTTAATCTTGTTAAAATACACGTTATTGTCGCAGCTCAGTTTGTGCACACATGCAATCATAAGCAGAGCGATATAAGAAGACAAAATCACACTTTGTCTCAAAAGAGTTTCTATTTAACAAGTGAATGCTAAGTCGGACAACAGCTGAAGAATGAGAAAGTAGTCGAACATTTCTCGTAACTATGCGCTCACTAAGAACATATCCTGAAGTAACCTAGCTGACCTAGCTGTGCCATATATTCTGCCATATACCAATATTGCTGTCAGCTATGACTGCAGATAATTGTAAAATAGTGCTCCATTCTATAATCAATATTCAGATAAGCATTAGTTCATTCTTAAGCTTTTCTCAGAAACAGAGCTGCTTTTGGAGTCAGGTCAGTTCTTATGTCCCAGACCAGTGTTAGTGTTAGATAGTGTTTCCTTTATGTAGTGAGCCTAAAGCAACAGGGGTGGATGGGAATTCCAACTTTCATGCAGGAGCCAGGAATTCATGAATTCATGTCCCATCACAGATCTGCAGTCTTTTTTTTTTTTTTTTTTTTTTTTAAAGAAAGAAAGAAAGAAAGAAAAAATGCAGGGAACTGAAACATGAGAAGTAGATTTATTATTATTACATTTATTAAGTTGTAAACACCCCAACACCCACATTGGTCAACTGTCTGCCCATAGGATAGATGATAGGAGAGGGTAACCCTCTACTTGTCAGGGGTGGAAGCTGGGATCCTTGACATTTCCAGACAGGCAGCTACACAATGAGCTTGTATGGGTCCTACTGTGACTTCAATCCCTGGACAGAGGGGAAACCAAACCAGCAGGGAGGAGGGTACAGACCTCTGCTGCTGGCCCAGAAGAAACATGAAGGTGAACACAGTCAAGTTATATTCATGCATAATTTCTTTGGTACCAAACTCTAGATCTGATCTCAGGCTGACACTGCATTAACCAATGAAATAAGATGCTCTTGGTTTACAGTGGCTAGAATCACTGGCCAGGGTATGCCTTTATAAATGTTCACAGGATTCAGGATCAGAATCAGATTTAGGTTTTCACTTACAGGGAATTTGTCTTGGTGTCAATTGTGCAAAACAAACATTAAGTAAAAATATAAGAGATAAAAAATCATGTATTAAAAAATGTAAACAATATAAACATATATACAGTATGTTTTACAATAAAAAGAGCTGTACAGTTTGTGCAGGTAATGTGCAAAAGATCACAGTGTACAGAATATTAGAAATGTGTCAATATGACATGTAGGGTCTGTGGTGGAGGTTGAGAGTGTCAGAGAAGGCCCCGGGCCTTGTTGATGAGGCCAGAGGCACACGGGAAAAAACTGTGAGGTTTTGGTCCTGATGGAACGCGTCCTCCTGCCGGAGGGGAGTGATTCAAAGAGTTTGTGTCCAGGCTGGGAAGGGTCAGCCACAATCTTTCCTGCATGCCGCAGGGTCCTGGAGGCGTGCAGGTCCTGAAGCAACAGAAGGTTACAGCCAATCACCTTCTCTGCAGACCGAATGACATGCTGCAGTCTGCCCTGTCCTTAGCAGTCCATCTAGAAATTCAATTCAATTCAGTTTTATTTATATAGCGCCATATCATAACAAAAGTTATCTCATGACACTTTCCATACAGTGCAGGTCTAGACTGTACTCTTTATAATATTATTTACATAGTCCAACAGTTCCACCATGAGCAAGCACTTGGTGACGGTGGCGAGGAAAAACTTCCTTTTAATTATTTTATTTCTTATACCTATATTATCTGTGTATAATAAGTTGCGCGGGAACCTGTTTTAGTAAAACTGAGATGAAGACTTTATATATAGCATCTCTACAACTTGTCAGATGTCATGAGTGCATAGCGCAAAATAATTTTGAATGTAGGCCTAATGGTTATAAGTAACTATGTAGCCTTGTGGAAGAGACTTAAGAACTTAAGAACAGTTCCACCATGAATGCTTCTGGTAGAAGATTCACTCTGGTGATACCTCAAGACCATTATGGACCACGTTTTATAGCACACTTACTTAACTGCTATTGCACAGCAATATAAAAAAAGTATATTAGTAAGTGGACATTCCAGGGGTCAAGCCAAGATAGACCATTAGAAATTGAAATCTTTTCTATTCTAGGTCCAACATGGTCTAGAATAAAGGTTTAACAAATCTGACCAGTTGACCAGTGAGTCTCCTTGGTGATCTCGTCCAGTACAGTAAAAATGAATCAAATTAATTATTAAAAGTAAGTTTGATTTGAATAAAAGGTTCCATCTGATTTATCAGAATTTCTGTTTGAATTCAACAATATGCAGGCGGTGACAACAAAATGAAGGTAGTACTTTGTGACGGATCACTGTAATATTATTACTAGAACTGAAATAGTCATTTGCTATACTATTTGCTACTAAAAAAAAGTTAAACTAGAACTGTCATGCATTTTCAGTCAACACTAAACTCCATATTGTTCATTGTGACAAAATCAAGCTCTTTACTGTCGGTGTAATTCATCAGCAATCAGAAGTATGAAAGGCAAATATAGACAATTTAGTGATTTATTAGTTATTAGGTTGGGACAGTAACAGCCAATTTTACACCACCACAGCATGCATCCAGTGACATTGTGTCATTAAAAATATAATATACACCAAGTGTGGACAAACTCATTGATTTTATGGCTAAATTTGTGCCAGGCCCTTGAACATGTTTGAAACCAGTGGCTCCCCCTATTGAGCAATTTCAGCTCTTACATCTGTGGTTCAACATTTTTATGAAGCATCTTCTGCCAGCTTTGTAATGACTGAACAACACACACACACACACACATACACACACACACACACACACAGACACACACACACACACACACACACACACACACACACACACACACACACACATATATATATATATATATATATATATATATATATATATATATATATATATATATATACACAGCCTTTTTTCCCATTCTTTACATTAGTAGCAACTCCTAGTTTCATGATGGCAGTTTTTTTGATGACATAATTACACCAAAGTCAATGACTTATGTGCTGAGCCAGGCAGCAATCGGACCTGTGGTTTAGGCAGCTGATTTGTAAGATGGATGCAGTTCACCTTGCAGGTCTCTTATGGCATGAATGTCAGACGATCATCCACCACCCTGCCCTCCAGACCCGTACAATATAAAGGACAGACTACTTCCTGCATTTACAGTTACTCCTCCTGATTTGTCTGGTGTTATTCTAGATTTATCTACAAATCAGAATCAACAATAAGTTAACAATAAAATATAGTTTGAATATTAACATTAGCATGTCATTTGTTCAAATCTACATAACCATAACAGCCAACAGCTTCACTTATATCTACATTTTCATGTGTATGCTGTCAAATGGAATAGTACTTAAGTAGTAAAGACTGAACAGGAGGTGGCATTGTGTTTTTTAATATTTGTGTTTCCCTTCATATGAGTTGTATAGCGCTCATCATTTTTTTTTTAAACAAGTAAGCTATCCAGAATTTTTAGAAAAAGATCTACTTGTATGTTCACTGTGGACTGGCTTTGATTTGTATACGAATGTAAAATTTTTCTGTATATTGATGTAATCAGTGTTTATTATATGATGTGTCATACATTGCGTGTTTGAGAAGATTAGCTGATTGCCATGACATCAGATAATATATATGATATATGGTGATATATAAAATATGACAAGCTGGCTTATTAGAAGTTTGAACAGCATTGTCTGTCATACTGTGTTGTTCTTATTGCATGAGGCTTTGTGTAAATCTACAGGATACTGTGCTGTCATCCACTTACTCAGTGCTGGTTACAGAATGAGGACTGGTCATGAAGAAGTATTTTGAATTGAAATCGCTACATTATGTTTTGTTTGACCATCATCAAAGTCCACAAACTATTCCTCCTCGTCTATCACCTAAAACTGTTTGCAAGCTTGCCTTCTTAATTTGTACTGCATATTACATATTATTAGAAGTGTGATTGAAAGTTAAAACCATCACGTATTTTAACACATGAATGTAATTTAAAAATTCAAAAATTGGCACAATCTTTCAGAAAAGCTGCTGTAAATCCAGCCATGTTCTGATGCCATGATGAAACACACAAACAAGTAAACAAACAACAAATAAAAACAAAAACAAAGAAGAAGCAGCAGGAACGCTGTGTCACATCATCATTGTCGTATTACTCCATCTGAACAGCTTTTCCACTCTTTGTTTCTATGACTGTTGGTGACAAATGGAGATTCACGATCAGATCAGGACTCTTGTGTCCTGCAAGCCTCAAAGGTTAACTGTAAATAAACTGAATTTGGTCCAGTATTTAGTGAGAGCGCTGCTACAATGTAATGCTTGTAGGCCATTGTACCCTGTCAAATTATGCCCATTAAAAGTTCTTGTTTTTCCGGGTCACCTCACCTCTCCAAGGATTTCAGAACGAGACTTGGTTAGACAAACAGTGGATCGAGTAAAAGTCACAGAAACTGCTTCATTTCTCTGTGGAGTGATGTTGTCAGACAGCTAGTCATGTTTGATTGACATATTTTGATAGTGCACAGTTGCCTGTTTTACAGCTGCAGGCTGAAGCGCTCGCACTTAAGAGTGGACCAAATTTTAAACTTTGTTGCTAATTGTTGTGGAGATTATGAAGAAGTGACGTGCACACACCCTCAATCCAAAACATGTTTCCATCCAACTTCATCTTTTTAATAGTAAATTACTATTAAACTAAACCATGTATAGAAACCTTTCAGTAATATTTAGATGTTATATTGAGGAGTTTCAGTGTGATGCAAACATGCTTTCCTTGTGGATGTGCAGCCTTTAGCATACCAATGCACAATCTGATAACTGGCCAGAACACTGCAAATGATGTCAACTTTTAAAAACGTACTTTTATATAAAACCTTTTTGTGTTCTGTCACATTTGATTCTAAATTTTATTGATTTTTAAAAAAACTTATTGTTACTGTTGTTATTGTGGTTTGTTGTATTGTAAAGTACTTTGTAACTGTGTTCTGAAAAGTGCTATTTAACTATAGTTATTTTTATTATTATTATTATTATTATTATTGAAAACCTATGCAGTGACAGCTCGTCGTGAACAAAGAGCATCAAAAAAGATGCTCTCTCCTTGCAGGATTAATATCACTATATTTAAAAATGTGAAATAACTAATAAATAAACCTGTGTAAACTACCAAACAACCAAACATTTAATTATGATATAGAATAAATAATGTTTCGATCCATCATCAAACTGATTCATCCTTCAGTTGATCAAACATCAGAAAAAAGTGAATCATGCCTGTCATTATTGGCATTATATTCAGTTTATAGATAGTAATAGTGAACAAGCAGCAGATTTGGAGAAGCTGCAAGCAGAAAACAAGACCTTGATGAATTGATTACTTTGATCACACATTTTTGCAGCTCTTTGTAGAATGCAAGCTAACATTTCTGTTTTTTATGAGCTTGAAACTCACACCGGAGAAAAGCAGTGCACACACCACCATTTCTTCATTCATGTGTTTCACAGTTTGTAGGTGTGATTGTGATCAACAGAAACAGGAACAGCCAGCAGCTGATGACACAGTACTGACACGAGTGAGCGTCAATTTCACACCTCAGACAAAAACAAGTGTGCACAATATGGTTTCAAGATTTTCTCTTTTATTTATTTCAAAAGTTTGTTGATTATTTGTCAAAATAAAAATGTTAAGGCCTCAACACTGGTTTCACCATTGTCCACTGAGAATATAAAACTCTATAACTCCTCGTTTGTGTGGCTGCTCTCTTTACAGTAGTCTGAAATCAAAAAGAGGAAACAGACAAAATATGAGCAAGTCTCCAGATGTATATGACTCCGTACATGAAAATGTAACACTATGCTGCAATGTTGTCTTTAGTTGATTAAACACACAAAAAGGATTTAAATCTTATTGTTATACAATCTCTGGATTCATTTATTCAGCTAAATTTCCTTCAGTGTTGTTAGAAAATGTCTCCTACTGATTCGACCTTAGATGAGGGGTGATATGATGTCCTGTGTGAAGGGAGGGGAGGATGAACAGAAAACAAACTGCTGAATCAAATCTGTGATACAGAAGAAGGTGTGGTACCTGAGATTCTGTTGCATAACTCCTCGTGCACATGCTCTACGCCCTGACTGAACAGAGAGATGATATCATCCTCCAGCTCTTCGACGACGCTTTCACACTGAGAGAAAAACACAAGCACAGAAGAAAGACTTGGCCTGGGGGAAACAGAGCTGAGGCAGCTCGGCCATGCATACACAACACAGTGTCTTTCCACACAATGGTGGATCATGCCGCTTGTAGGGCGGTGACTATGTTTCCAATCTGTTTGCCAAACTGTTCAGCCATTTTGACAACTCGATGATCACATTGCTGAGACACAACTCCTCAGATTCTCTGCAAGCTTTTTATTTTCTGAATGGATTTTAGCAGGTAGTCCTGGAGAGAATCGTGATTTTTTTTCTGCTCAAGAATCGATGTGTAAAAGTAGAGAGAGCATCCGTTTGGAATCGAACTCAAGAGCGTTCACGATTATTTCGATATGCTTCAGCTTTAAAATGTTCCAACTTTCAGGTCTGTCTGCAATAAGCACATTTAAGGTGTAAAATACGGCAAACAAACATCCCAGTGACCCTAATGAAGGTGATAAAAAGGAGCGACCTTAAAACACAAACACAAATTAAAGCATCTGAAACTGATTTTTTTTTTTTTTGGTCCTCATCCAAACATGATTATTTGTCTGCTTTATTTAAAGAGGTAAGTCCAGATAAAGTTAAAAATAAAGAGACCTGACCACAGTAAAATGAACCACAATGGTGTCAAACTGTCACGTACAGAACAAATACATCAAATCTGTATGAAACTGCATGAAACACAGGCTGTACCGAAGTCACTCTAAAAGTTGTAATAGATGAATTCTCTGCTGCTCTGATTATTATATTGACATTATATTACATTATATTATATTATATTATATTATATTATATTACATTACATTACATTACATTATATTATATTATATTATATTATATTATATTATATTATATTATATTATATTATATTATATTATATTACATTACATTACATTACATTACATTATATTATATTATATTACATTACATTACATTATATTATATTACTGGATTATATTTATGTAGAGATTAATTGAAACTATTGAAACTATTAATTGGAAATATTTAGACTGAGTGACAAAACAAAAATGACACACTGAATGTGAACATGAACCAACACTGAATATCAAGAATGCTAAGTATTAAAAAAATATATTTAAGAATAGACAGATAGATAGATAGAACGATAGACAGAACGATAGATAGAACGATAGAACGATAGAACGATAGAACGATAGATCGTGTGTGTGTGAACACGTGCATCATAACAAATAGTTAATCTGGACAGGTATAACTATCACACATACAATATAATGTACAGTCTAATTATGCACTTTTGTACTCACTGCAAACTTCAGGCCGTTGTGTGCCTCGGGTCCATCAAACTGGAAGTTGTTAAAGTCTGGGAAGTCTCCAGTGGCCCCACTGCTCCTGGGAGCAAACCTCATGTACTGTTTCACCTTGGTGTCGGGGTCCACGTGGAGGGCGTAATCGCTCATGCTGTTGCACACCCCATCCAGGAGCTCGCTGAGGTGAGTCTCTGAGCGAGCGAGAGGTACCTGGCCACACAACCGAGAGGGAGGAAAAAAATTGAGTCCTGGCCTTTAGTCTGGTCTAAATCTTTTCTTCTTAGTTTCCTATACTAACTCAAATGCATGCCTCTGAAAGCTGGAGAAACACATGTAGACCAAGCTGGAAATATGGTCAAATATGGCCTAACCTAAAAATATTAAAAATACACTTGGCACCAACACAACACAGATGTGGTGAAAAAAAGCCTCTGTGATATTGGCAGTCGTCATTAGTTTGAGCTGCTCTGCTGTCAGATTGTTACACCACAGGCTCTGTGTAGGTCAGCAGGATGACCTCTGGTTTCCGCTGTGTTTTCTCGTCCTCACTAACAAACCTCAACCTCCAACCCTGACTTTTAACCTGCATACACACCCTCCCCACCTCGACATTCAAACTCCACCGTCCTCTTCCTCTCTCCCCTTTGAGGACAAGACGCTGGTGTCTAGACGGGTCAAGACAGGTGCAGAGTCCTGCTCCCACCATCCCCGGAAGGAGATCGGGTGACAAGGGTGACACCCAGGAGGTGAGAGGGTGAAGGTGGGGTGGTGAAAAGGGCAAAATGGGAGGGCTGACTTCCTGAGAAGAGTGGGGTTGGAGAAAATGGGAGAAGGAGGCCTCAACAGAAGCCAAGTGCAGGGTAAATAGTTCATCTTCTCAGCTCCTGCACGGTCTCTGCTGCTTTTTTTTGGCCCATTCATCCCCCTCCATCCTCCACTGATCAAAGGGGGCAATCTTCCTTGTCTTCTTTGGTCAAAAGGTGGCGGGGGTGGATGGGTACAGAACACAAAAGGGGGGGGCATCCTGCAGCATAATTTTGTAACAATGTAGATATATTATTCCCCGACCCTTTTGTTTCTTTTTAGAATTGACCGTGTTCCCTTCCAGACCAAGCCCACTGATTACATTACACACACACACACACACACACACACACACACACACACACACACACACACACACACACACACACACACACACACACACACACAGTGTGTTTCTCTCTCTCTCTCTGATGTCACAAAGTGACAAAGGGGCTCTTCGCCATCTGTTTACCACCAAATCCTTCCTTTGCATTCTCAGTTTCTCTGCCTCTTCCTTCTTCTCCACAGTAAAAATGAAATTGAACCAATCACT